>JAJEKB010000932.1:0-111522 GCA_022393335.1 Macrotrachela quadricornifera
ATAAGTGAATATCTTATTTTCTAAAGATTTTATTGCGAAAAAAAAAACGTTCTATTGCGCACTACATATAAGAAGATTAAAAACAATATGTGTGGTGAAACAAAAAAAAGGATTAGAAATGATTGTTTTATTATTATTAGATATATATGTTAGAAGTAGAAATATGGTAAGTATAAGTATATTTTTAGTGGTCTTCGTTCGAAATTTTCTACAAATGAACAAATAAAAAATAGTATGATATATACTTGAAAAATAACACTACCTTTATGGTGGAGAATATGCGCCTGTATCTGTGCTAAAAGTGTTTTGTAAGCCGGATGCCTTATTAGTTTTCAAAAAACAAGTTCCATCTCCATTCCTTGTCCACGCCATACATTGTGGTACATATCCGCAAAGAACTGCACATTTTTCTGCGGTGTCAGTTTTGATACCACTCGATAATTCTCTAATGTCATTACCGTAATTATTTTTTCCATGTAGAATTTCACTGCATCGCATAGCTGAATTACCTGTTATTTAAGTACAAACAAAGTATTGATTATTATTCTGTTCTCGAATAGAGACAAAATCGTACTGAAAGAAAGTCCATGTAGTCTCTCTGTTTGCCTCTTCTATTTTTCTTTGTTTTAAAGAATTTTGGATGGACATAAAGTTATTTATTAACTTTTATTTATTTAGGTTTACTAAAATTATTTTTTAGTTTTTTCTCTCATTCGATTTCATCTTACCTTTCAAACATTTATAGAGTGCATGTGTTGTTACTCATTAAACATTCATTTTACTCACCTCGTTTGAATAAAAGGTCTTCCCAACTTTCATTATCATCATCATCAAGCATTTAATATGTATTTCTAGCATCGATGCATTTGCCTATAATCATCATTCCAACCAGAACAAAGAAGATGGCGGTCAATTTCATATTTCAATGATTATCTTAATAAAAAAGATAGAAACATGATGTCTATCACACTTTCATTACAACATATCTTTAAAATACTGACTTGGCTAATATTTCAACTGAATAGGGAATAAATAATGAGGAAAAATATATCTTAGCTCGTTTATATAAATACTTATCTTCGTTGCGGATAATTAATTGTTCATAATAAATAATGAGAGAAAATCGATATATTTAGTATAATAAAAGAAAGGAGACGCGCTATTCATATGATTAATCACAACAGCAATGATTGTGCATGGTCAAACTCTGAGAAGGGCGAATACTATGTATTTTAAAAATAGGCAAGGATTATTCATTCAGACCAAGGTTAATTTGACGTTTTTTTTCTTAAAATTCGCTTTCATGTATTATGAATTGTTCGAAATCAACAAGATAAATCAATATAGTAATCAAAGCAGAAATGATGACAGGTGATATGAAGGAAATGCACTAAAAGCACAATCATAGCCAACGACAAGTAAAATATAGTATTCTTTTTTATAATATGCTTAAGTGTAGCAGTTAAGAGTATTTGTGTAATCATACAAAGAGAAATGATATTTTAAATATCAAATAGTAACACGAATATGATAATTTTAAAAATACCACCAATATCATTATAACAAGTATTGAGTCAGATCATGTATGTATTAAAAAAATAGATACATAGACAGAAGAAAAAAAATACGTTCAAAACATTTGAGCAGAAGCGAATAAAACGACGCGAAAGAAGTCAAGAGGAATCTCCATAGTTTTTACACAAAATAGCTGTCATATTTGAGAAGAGTCAATCTATATTGTGTCTCAAACGTTTTCATGAATGTGATGCCGACAATATGAAATTGAGATAATTCTCTTCAGTCCATTCTTTTCTTACATACATCTCTCTTATTTACTGATGTGATCTATTCTATTTGTGTATTATTGCATTAAAATTACCAATGAGAATGATGTTTTCAGTAATTATGAGAAGATAATCATTTAACTTCAGTCTTCAATTATTTGACTATGTAGTAGATACTTTACTACTACATTCCTATGCAGTTGTTGACGATAAAAGTACAATCGTAAATATTACTGTATACTGTCATATATATTTGTAATACTAACATAATTCATTTTAACCTGAACTGACTTGATTCAAATTACAGTACACATATATCCAATGGTTCATTATCATGTTATGCATTGTAGAGAAGATTTTTTGATTTCTCTAAAAATAATTCTTATCCAATGCCAAATCAACAATTTATTAATTCATTCTAATACAAAATTCTCCTAAATTATTTTATATATAAAATTTTATTGAATATTTAATAAAAAACAAGAAATGAGATAAAGTCTTTTTATTTTTGTTTTATTTTAATCATTATCTTCGACAACAAGATTTTGTAAAAAATCTTTATAAGTACATATACGATTTGATTCATCATCAAGAGCTATTGTCATAAAATCTTGAAATTCTTCATCATTAAATGGTTCACCTTAAATTATAGCAAATATATTTTTATGATAAAATAAAATAATTTAAATACCTTCTTTACATAAATAATTTCGAAATTCTTCTTCTGTTAAATGACCATTATTTTGAGCATCAAGAACTTGAAAAGCTCGTAAAATTTTACTTTCAGGTTCACCTTGATAACGACGATCTTTTAATATTATATTCATTACACTTAAAAATCTTTCTAAATGAATTGATTCAGGATTTGAATCATCAGACATCTATAATACACAGAATATTTTTCAATTATTTCTATTATTATATACATTACTTCACTTAAAATATCTTGAAGTTCACCTTCCGTTGGGACAAGACCAAGTGATCGTACAACAGTACCTAATTCTGTTGATGGAATTGTATTATTTGATTCTTGATCAAATACATTGAATGCATCAGTTAAACGTTTGATACGAGCTTGATTAGCTCGTTCTAAATAATAAAAATTATAAAATATTTTTTGATAAATTTATCTTAAGAAGAGTTACAATAAAAAAACCAACCTTCACTTTCACGTATTGGATCTCGTAAAGTTATTCGATTTTCTTGATTAGGAACAGCTGCACCTGCTGCATCCATTGTTGTCGCCATTAATAATGTGTGTTCGAGTTTGTTACCTTAGAGTGTTAAATAAATATGCATATACTTTAACCATATTTGTTTATGTCAAATGTCAAATTTTCTTTATTGAGAAATTTACAATCAAATAATTTATATGTCAAAATCAATGAAACTTGTAAGAATTTAATGATTTCTATTAGTTATGTATTAAAAGCGACATCTAAACAATGTTTATTTTGAATCAATGAAAAAAGCTTATATTATCATAGACAGACAGAACTTCATTTTATACATCGTTTCTATGACAAAGTTTTTTGAACATTTTTGAAATCGTTCATATCGAGAAGGATTTTGAAAACAGAAGATATTCTATTCAGAGTATTTGAATATCAGAACGTTAAAAGAGTAATCGATAAAATATACAGAGAATTTTTCGATTTTTATGTCACGTTTTTTAATGAGTAACTTTTTAAGCATGCGAAATGTGTCAGGTTTTACTCGATTGACTGTTATTATGAACATATATATTACTCTAGGTAATTCATAAAAATTTTTAAACATTTTTTTATTCACATTGTATATAAAACCTCTGACGATAATCAGATCACTCTAACCAACTATGCATTGACTAATCGATAAATTTTATATTTTATTATAATTATACAAAATCGTTTTCTATTTTCATTTAAACTTTTTCAAACATACAGATTTTTATTGATATTTGATTTTATCATTTCTCCAGGGTCATATATTCTAACTTAACTTTTATTCAATCTTCTATTTCTGATGATTTTTTTTTTCTTCTTTGTTTGCGTTTTTATATGTAATCAGAAGAACAAAAAAGAACGAATGTGTGACAAAATTTGAAGAAAAAAAAGTACTAAGGAAATAAAAATCGACCACATCAAACAAGATTCACATTCATATATAAGGATAAAGAAAATAAATGACACCACGCGTACGATAGGAACTCTATTTGAACATCGCATGGACGTTTGTTGTTAAATTGCCTTTTTTTTAGTTTGGTAAGAAACGAACAAAATGAATGAATGTATGATAATGATAATATAAAAAAAATGCGCAAACATGTGACAATCAAAGCTGAATAACAAAAACAGACTCCGATTACATAAGAAAAAAAAAATAGTGATGATAACGTTTTAAGTAAATGAAGAAAGCTTAATTAATCGAGGTTTGTAATAATAATCTAAGAACAACATGATGTATTCTGTTTCTGATCAGGCACAGGATTTGTTGGAGGAAGACGAATTGGACCAGTATATGGTCCTGTTCCAGAATTGCCCGATCCTCCTGATGGTTCTGGAATTGAACGTTGAGAAACTATACGATAAATTTCTTTAATAAAAAAATTAAATCAAAATAAATTAATAAGAATATAAAAGAAGCAAAAGATTTTATACCAGTGAGGATTGTTTGGAATGCTTGTTCAACATTCGTTGAATCTAATGCAGATGTTTCAATAAATGAAATACCATTTTTTTCTATTAAATTAAAAAGAAAAATTTTCTTTTATAAATCAACAAAAATTTATTTATTAAATTTTTCATACCAGCAAATGCTTTGGCTTCATCACTTGGTACTGAACGTAAATGTCTTAAATCAGATTTATTTCCAACAAGTGAAATAACAATATTTGAATCAGCATGATCACGTAATTCTTTTAACCATCGTTCTACATTTTCATACGTACCATGTTTACTTATATCATAAACAAGTAGAGCACCAACTGCACCACGATAATAACTATATAATAAATTATAGGAAAACAAAATATATATTAAAAATAAAAACATACGCGCTTGTTATTGCACGATAACGTTCTTGACCAGCTGTATCCCATATTTGTGCTTTGATCGTTTTTTTATCTACTTGTATACTCCTTAAATAGAAGAAATAAATTTTGAATCATAGATCTTTTTTATTTTAAATTTACCGTGTAGCAAATTCAACTCCAATTGTACTTTTACTTTCTAAATTAAATTCATTTCGAGTAAAACGTGATAATAAATTGCTCTTTCCAACACCTGAATCACCAATAAGCACCACTTAATATACAATATATTATGTTTTATGCTTTATATATTGATAAATATACCTTTAAATAGATAATCATATTCATCTTCACGAGCCATTATATCTTGCTATTATATATATATATATATCAACAAATATATTTATTATCTTAAATATATACTAATTAAATAATAAGGTTTGATACATAAAAATATTTTTCACTCACATGTATATGTGTTTTTACAATACGTTATGGTTGTGACGTGACGCGTCGATTAAACAAAATATGATTGGATTATTGTCTCCTATCTCATTGTCTGACTCACACTAACTCAGATGAAACATATAACCATTGGAATATCGAAATCATAAGATGCCGCTAGATGATAGAAATTAAATATTTTATATTTCAATTAAAATAAATATATGAGATTTTATATGATTTTTAAGTAATAATAAGTAAGAGATAGAATTATAGAAAGTTTATATTTACAAAAATTAAATCATTGAAAGATAATTATTATGTTACATTGTATAGAAACAAACGAAATATACTTTATTCAGTTTTATTTATTCGATTGAATGAATCAATAAATATAAGTCAAATATGATTCATTTTAGTCTTTATCAAGGAAAATAAAGTTATGTGATGATCATGATCTATTACACAAACATTCCAATATATATATATCGAATGACTGAAAAATACGTCATATGATAGAGAAAGATTCTAATTCAATAAGTTTATTTCTTTCTTATCTAAAGCTTAAGTATAAAGTTTATCATAAAGACTTTTTAATTCACAATATTTGCTTTTGAATTAATCAAAATTTTATTATTTCTTAAAAATAAAAAATAAATTTTTATCAACAAAAAAAAAATACTATACTTCTAGATTTAATATTATTACCTTTTATTTTTAAAAAATGTTAATTATCTATTCAATAAAATATCAATAAAATTCTTTTTTTATTTTTATTATTTTCTTATTTTTATCTTTGTTAACGACTAACATTGGTATTTACTTTATACTCTCTTGAGAATATTGTCCTAGAAAAGAAAGAATAAATTGACAATAAAAAAACAATCTGATAACATGATAGAAGCAACTCGTACCGATACAGCTGATGGTGATTTTAAAATTACAACAAATCAATTACCAATTAAACAATCAAATTTATTATTAACAACTCCAACATGGTTAAAACGAGCACGAATAATATGTGCTTTAATTTATATTCTACTTCTAACTGCTTATTTTATATTTATAATCGTTTGTATTGTACTTTATCCACGTTGTGAACAAGCACCTTCAACACCATGGTGGATAAATAGTGTATTTCTACGTTTTTCATCTCGTACTACAACATTTAATGATTTAACTAATAAACTTGATAATTATAAAAATAATTTTAGTATACAAGCTCTTTGGCTTAGTCCACTTTTTCCATTATCAAATCAATTAAATCCATTAGAATGGAATAATGTTGATAATAATTTAGGTGGATCAAATGCATTAATTAATCTTATAACTAAAGCGCATGATAATAATATTCGAGTTATTGTTGATTATCCATTAAATCATTTATCAATTCAATCAAATTATTTTACTTCTAATGATGATGATTATTTTGTATGGAATGAACAAGGTAATACAAGTAATTGGATGACAATTAATAATAATCAACAATCAGCATGGACTTATAATAATCGAAAAAATTCATTTTATTTACATCAATTTAATAATAATGATGATTCAATTGATATTAATTATCGAAATAATCGTGTTTTTAATGATATAATTAATTCATTTTCCTATTGGGATAAAGATTTTCAAATTGATGGATTTAATTTACAAGGGATTAGTTATGCATATGAAGATTATGAATATAGAAATGAAACAAGTAGTAATTATACCCGAACAAGACATCTTGATGAAGATTATCTTTTACTTGCACGTATTAGATCTGAAATTGATAAGAAAAAAATTTTATTACTTGATTCAATTGATTCATTATCTACTTCTAATGAACAATTCTTAACACGTTATTATAATGATGAAAATGGTTATTTAGGTGGTGTACAATTAGCTTCATTAAATAATTTTATATTAGTTAATGAATCTCAAACAAATTTAACAATATTATTTAATAAATATTATGATTCGATATTTTTTAAAGAAAAAAAACCATTTATATGGTCATCATTATCATTAAATTCAAAATTAAATGAAGCTTTTTTTGCTGCATGTCTATTTCATATAGGTGCTATATCTATTGATATTGATAAACAAGGAGAACAATTATCAAATGAACAATTAATTCGTCTTCGTCAAATAATAACATATGCACAAACATTAGATGTTTTTCGTGTTGGTCATATACAACAAAATATTCTTATAAATTCACAATGGATAACTATTGAACGAACAAGACGTGGTTCAAAACATCATATGATTATTATTAATTTTAATAATATTGAACAAGAAGATAAAATTGAATTAAAAGATGGAATTACAAGTGCTGTTGAAGTTCTTTTAACAAATATTGAAGATCCTGGAACAAAATATGAAACAAATGCATTGATTGATATGAGTAACTCTATTCGTTTAAGACCTTATGAATATCTTATTATTCGTTGGTCACCATCTATTGAAGGACTTGGAATTATATTTTAATGCTTATTTCTATGAAGACTTTTTTTTTTTTATTTTTATTAATTTCAAATAATAATTTTTTTTTAATCTTTTGCTTCCGATAACAAAAGTAATAATAAAAAAAAAACAATTTATCTGACTATTTCTGGTGTTCTTACTATATTTTATAAATAAATAGAATCGATAATAACTTTTTCTTTCAAAAACAAATCAATTATTTGATAAGATAAACGTATTTTTTATTTTTTGTATGACGTGCTTTGTATATTTGTTTTGCTATTTTGTATACTCATAATAACTTAATTCTTTTGTCATTTTTAGCATACTTCAGTAACTTAGATATTGAGCAGAATACCAAATAAAAAATGTCGAATTATGATTCACGGGAAAGATTATGAATATTTATTCAATGTGTACATATAATAAGTTATTTCTTTTTTTAGGTTTTTAAAGAGAAAACGTCCATAAGATGACAAGGTAACAACTTTCGGATAGAACTCCATAAATAAAAGTTTTATCTTTGAAAGAATTGCTCTTACTTTTTTAGCTTGAAGCTTTCAAAACTTGTGCAAATGGAATATTGGTAACTATCGATAATGTATATTTTGGTTCTTTGTATTTAAATTTCTTTTTTTTGTCTTAAATTCAGCAGATAATCTGATAATCAAATGTTGATAAAATTGAATAAAAAATTATTTTAAAGATTTAGATTAACAAATAGAATGAAGTATAATAAATATCTTTATCCTTTAATTTAATAATGTTTTATAGCTGAACGAATAGGTTGATTGATGATTTATTATTTTATATTTGATTCATCTGCTAGTTTAAAACAATTCATTATAATGCTCAATTAGTTGAATCATTTCGTAAATCAAGATTAAAAATTTTTCTTTAGTTTGAATGTTATTGGTTAGCGTCTCATTCTGCAAAATATATTTTAGAAACAGTATTTGTTTATAGTTTTTCTCATTTAACAAGATCATTGTTTAATCTATTGAGCAGCTGACAAGACTATTCTTTGCTAATTTACGTAACGGATCGTTTAGTAAAGATCTTATTTGTACAATAAATCTCAGAAAAAAAATAAGTCTAATTTTTTGAAGCCAATCATATTTTAGCTACAAAATAAGGTCAAAGTCAAAGCATTATCATTAATATTATTGAATTATAAGATTATTAATAAGATAGCATGCCATTTTAATATCACGAAAATTCTTATCCATTCATCCTTTCACATTGAAAGTATTAATAAAAAAACAGCATTGTAAGGCATACAGATTTTATATTACATGAAAGTTTGTTATTAATGTCAAACAATTAAACAGGCATATATCGAACAGAAACTATTTAAATTGTTCATATAGTTTTGAATGTTTATGTGATTTGTTCAGTAAGTTACTGATCATGAGTATGCAGTTGGAAAGATGTGATCCTAGCCATTTTTGCTGAAGTGATTCAAACTGCAGTAGGTATATTAGCTTGCTGAGTAGAAAAAAACATCTGTTTCCAAAATAAAAGGATTTTTGTCATGGATACACGAAACTTTAGAAAAATGCCGAACTGTACAAATGTAGTTAACTTACTCTAATTGACAATAAAGTTTTTTATATTGACATGCGAGAACATCGACCGCGTTCAAATCAAATTATCACTCATTATCAAACTAACAAATTTAAAATATCATGCCTCTATAGCGAGCAATGATCGAAATATTCAATGTTTTACTTAATCATAAGATTTTTTAAAGAAATATGTATTCAGAATCTTGTTGAAATTTATATGAATCATATGAAGATCACATTAGATTCAGTTTTTTTCTGCAAATCTATTAATATTGAATTGAGAAAAAAAAAGAAATATAATATATTTGTAAAATATTTCATACGAAATATAGCTAAAGATTAAGTAAATGTATACATCACTTTGTTTTATAGGATTGATCATATATCTCAAAATTACAAAAATAAATATAATAGAAAATAGACACAAACGTTAACTTAAGTTGATAACTGATTTTATTTTCCTAGTACTAATTCTAATAAAAATAATTTACTTAATCTTTGACTTGTAGAAAAAGAGCTGAATCTAATATAATTCAAATATAAATGGCATAAATCATCATACGATTATGAACACATATTTCTTCAATAATCTCATGATTATGTAAAATATCTAATGTGAATGGTTTGTATAGTATTATGCTCATATATAAAAACTAAATATGTGTAATATCTTGGCTCATGCTTGCTATGAAGATATGATATTGTACATTTGTTAGTTTGATGATGAATAATAATTTTCTATTAGAATAATGTAGATTGAATATTTATATGTATAAAAGAAAGAATATAAATATATTTCGAAAAAACTTACTAAGCATAGATGGTAAAGATATTCATAATTGTCAAATTAATTTCTGTGCATCTTCAAAAAGAAATGAATGACTAAGGTAGTCGACGTATAGAAAAACAATGCTAAAAATTATATAGAATAAAAAACAAAATAATATTTTTTTTTATTAACCATGGTAGTGCAAATTTTCTGTTTTATTATTAATATTAGAAAATATTGGACGAGCTTTATTAAGAAGTCTTGAATGTGAACATCCATTTAAAACACAAACATAAGTCGAACTTTTTGAAAAAATTTTTTTGTTTATATGAGTTGTAGACAGACCATGTGTTAGTATTTCGATCGTCGTTTGAATGACCTCGATCGACCCTGCTGTTCAATTGCTATCGAATATCCACGAAAACCTTCCACCAAAAAATAATTTTCTAATGTGCTCAGTGGATTCTGCATGGAAGTTATTCATAAAAATGTTGAAAAAAAATATCAGACTGCTCCCGCACTTATTTTTCAGTTATCTCAAAAACTTGATTTTCATCGAAGTCATACGATTGTGCCAAGGACAACGTCCCTTTAACTTCATCAGATCGAGCTGAGATTTTTATTATAGATACTTTGAAGTTCATCCGGACTTATAGGATTACAAACGTCAGAAACTTGGTTCTGCCAAAAACTTTTACATAGTTTTTTTTATTAAAAATAACGAAAGTGAGATTTTTGGGTTCTTCATAAAAAAAAACCATGAAAACTGCCTTAGAGAATTTTTTCCTCGAACACGTCTCTCATCATTTTAAGTGATCTATTTGTCTTGTAATAAACAAATATAAACATACATTCTGGTACAAAATAGAAAATTAATGCATTAATTAATGTAACTAAATCTATTCAGTTAAGATCTTCTGAATATATTATTATTCATTGGTTATCATATATTGAAGAACTTGAAATTATTGTTTAATATTTCTATCAAAATTTTCTTTTTTTCTTTTTTATTAATTTCAAATAGTATGTTTTTTTTTCTTTATACTTTTTTTTATCTATTATTTTCAGTAGCAAAAATAAAGAACGCAATTTGTCTAAAAATTCCTAGTGTTGTTACCATATTTCATAAACAAATAGAATTAATAATTTTTTTTTCTCTTGAAAAGAAAACTTTATTTATTTGCTAAGAAAAAAAAAAGATATCATTTCTTTTTTTTTGTTTTTGTAAGACGTGTTTCTATATTTTATTTCTATTTTGTATGCTCATAACAACTTCCTTAGTTTTTTGTCGTTTTTAACATACTTCTATTTTCCATCCTATTGAAACAGACAAAGCATACGTAGACAATAAGAAAAAAAGAAAAATTGACATAGTTAAAAAATTAAATATTTTTTTTTCTCACTTTCTCTCTTATTTTTTTAATCGAGAAAAGTAGACATCATTTTATTCTCACATATAGTCATTTCTCAACTACACAAAAAATAAATAAAAGTTTGTATTCATAATGATGTCCTATGAACAACAACAAAAACGATTATCACAACTACCAAGTTATAATGAAGCTGAACCAGGTGGAATGGAAAATGAAATATATATTGATGGTACATTATATGTTGATGGAGTACCAGTTAATGCTGCTGAACAAAGACGATTAGCAAGATTGAATGAACGTCGAGAAAATCCATGTGAAAAAGTTTTACGAATAGTTCGAAGTAATATTTATTTTATAAAAAAAAAAACTTTTTTTATTAATAATTTAATAGAACTTTGGGCAACACAACAAACTGAAAGAATTGATCGTCATCAACATAAAGATAAATATGTTCGAACAACTATTCGTGAACTTATTATTTATATGATTTTTCTAACAGTTTTATCAATTGGTAAGAGAAAAATAAATAGATATTAAATTTTAATAATTTTCTTCTAGTTGTTTTTGGTATGGTTAGTGGTAATATGTTTATACTAACTCAAGCATTAAAAAGTGCATTTATTGATCCACAATTAACTGATGCATCAAATAATAAAACAGGTCCATCATTTGAAGATCTTGATCGTATGGAAGATTTTTGGCAGGTAAATAAAGAAAAAAAACTATTTAATTATTTTTGTTTCTGAAATATTTCTTTTGAATAGTATATGGAAGACATAGCTCCGGATGGTTTCTTTACTGAACAATGGTATAATGAACTCAGTGTTAATGATTCTGGTTATATTTTATTTGAAAATCGATTATTAGGTGCTGTTCAAATGCGTCAAAAAAAAGTTCGAAATAATTCTTGTCTTGTTGCTGATGATTTTAAAGAAGAAATAAGATTTTGTTATAATTCTTATGCACCAGCATATGAAGATAAAGTTACATTTGGACCATGTGAAAATTTGGATAATATTAATTGTACTTATGATGCGTAAGATTTATTTTGTTTTTTATTAATAATTATATAAATAAATGGTTATTTTTCTAGATTTGAATATACATCATCAAATTCATGGTTTGGTTTAAGTACAACAGGACAAGTTAGTGTTTATGATCAAGGTGGTTATATTCAAACATTTGGTTCAACAGAAGAAGAATTTAATGCACAAATTGAATTTTTGAAAGATAAGTAAGATAAGAAATTCTTATAAAAATTTTTATTTAATTTATAACGATTTTAGTCTTTGGATTACACGTGGTACACGTGCAATTTTAGTTGATTTTACAATTTATAATGCTAATTTAAATTTATTTTGTCAAATACAGTAAGTTTTAAAAGAAAAACAAAATGTTTAATAATTTTTTTTTTTATTTTAGATTAATTTTTGAATTTCCAGCTGTTGGTGGTTTAATAACATCATCAACATTTCGTGCTGTAAAATTAATTCGTTATGTTCATACATTTGATTATTTTGTTTTGGGTTGTGAAATATTGTTTTTTATATTTATTATTTATTATACAATTGAAGAAATTTTAGAAGTAAAATTTTGTTTTATTAAAATTTTTCTTTAAAAAAAAAAATTTTGTTTTTTTTTTTTTCTTTATAAAGATTCGTAATTATAAATTAGCATATTTTAAATCAATTATGAATTGTTTGGATATAATTATTATTCTTTTATCTTATGTTTGTATTGCATTTAATATTTATCGACAAGTACAAGTTGATACATTACTTGATACATTATTAGAACATAAAACAAGTCAATATAATGATTTTACATTTTTATGTTATTGGCAATATCAATTTAATATTATTATAAGTATAACAATATTTTTAGCTTGGATTAAAGTTTTTAAATATATTAGTTTTAATAAAACAATGACACAATTAAGTGAAACATTAGCAAAATGTGCTCGAGATATATCTGGTTTTGCTATTATGTTTTTTATTATTTTTTTTGCATATGCTCAACTTGGTTATTTAACATTTGGAATTCAAGTTGAAAGTTTTCGAGCATTTCAATATTCAGTGTAAGTTAGTAATTGATAAATACATATATATATATAATATGTTATTATTTAGTTATACATTATTTTTAATTATTTTGGGTATTTTTGATTTTCAATCACTTCAACAAGCTCACCGTGTACTTGGTAAGACTTCAAAAAATAAAAATTTTCTTACATATATTTTTTCTATTATTATTATTTAGGACCATTATTCTTTTTAACATACGTATTTTTTGTATTCTTCGTTTTATTAAATATGTTTTTGGCTATAATTAATGATACATATGTTGAAGTTAAAGCTGAATTACGAAATAAAAAAAATGAATTTGAAATAAGTGATTTTGTTAAACAAGGTTATGCTAAAATGCGTGAACGTTTAACAGTAAAACGTGATCGTATAGCAGATATTCGTAAAGCATTATCATTAGCTGATCTTAATCGTGATAAACGTTTAGAATTTGATGAATGGCGTACAGAAATGAAATCACGTGGTTATGCTGAAGAAGAAATTGAATCAATATTTGCTAAATATGATTTTAATGGTGATAGAGTTTTAGATGAAAATGAACAACGTGCATTAAGTAATGATTTATTAAGACAAAATGATGCTATACTTAGAGAAATGGATGAATTAAATATGACAAAACAGAAAAAGTAAAATAAATAATTAAATAAAATAAAATATTGACAATTGTTCGTTTGTTTTTTTTTTCTTTTTAATTTAGTATGCCAGTAGATGATAAAGATGATGAAGAAGATGAAGGAAGAAAAGGAAGTGCAACAGCATCAAAACGTTTACAAGCACATGAAGTATCAATTGAAGAATATAATGATTTAGCTAAACGACTTGATTCAATGGAAACATCTGTTGGATTTGTTTTGAATAAAGTATAGGAAATAAAAAATATTTCTTTTTTTTTATAAATTAAATTAATTTAGATTGATAATGTTGCTTCAAAACTTGATATGTATGAAAAACCAAAATCAAGTAATAAGAAAAATAAGAAAAATAATCGATCATTAGATTCAAAAAATGTATTGAATATATGAAAATTTTTTTTTCTATAATTTTCTTTTTTTTTTTGATATTTTTAATAGACAACGACAGATTCAGTAGAAATTGATTCATTTAGTGATCCAACATATTCATTAAATAATTTTGATTTTGATCATGTGAATTATTAATTAAAAAAAAAATAAAAATTTTTATTAATTTTCTTTTTTTGTTTTTTTTTTAGAATCAATCAAATGCATAAAAATTTGAAGATATATTCAATTCAATAATTTACATTAAAAAATTATCGTCGCTTTTCTGTGTGTCTAATTGTTTTGTATTTATCCGTGTGAAACACATATATATATATCAATACGTATATTCGTACATTTTATTCAAATAAATGTAATCAAACAATATTAAACGATTTTCTTTTGCAATCTAAGTAAAAACAAAAAAAAAATAATTATTCTATTATACTAACAATCTGATCAACTGATGGATCAATACTTTAAGAAATAATATATTCAAATAGTAATAAAATAAAAATGATCAGTAGGATTCCGTTAATTATAAGAGGACAAAAAAGAAATGATAAGTAAAGAACTCATTATGTAGTTATTAGGAATCATAAATCAATTTTTTTTTTTTATCATAGAAATCTATAATGTATTATTTTTCATTTTGGATTCCATTTATTATCATTTCCTTTTTATTAGATCTAATCTATATAAAGATAAATAATCTAGATGAAAAACCTATGATACCACGTATGCCATTAAACCCAGTATGTAATCAATTTCATATATGAGACTATTGCATGATGTTATAGTAAAAAAGATTATTACATCTCACATTATGTTATTATTCAGATAGAATATTCAATAAATATGATTTGATAAAAATGAATTATCCGAATATTTAATCCATTAATAAGAAAAAAAAAATCGTTTTTTTTTTCATCCCATCAAATTTGTTAATGTTGTTACTTTTTTTTTTTATTTCAAAAAAAAAACAAACTAGTGTAATCGAAAGAAGCATCATGCAATTATAGCAAAAATCTGAGACATTTGTGAATAGGAAAGAAAAAAAAAATGGGAGAACAAAATCGTCAAATTGACTGACTAATCAACATGTATATGTGTATATACATATAATGAAAAAAAAAATACAGAAAAGTATGCACCGGTGAACGTGTACAAAATCAAGGTAGAAAAGAGAAAGAGAAAGAAAGAGTTTTTTGTTTTTTTGTTTATCACAATATTATAAATAAAATCTCTCAATTCATCTATATGAATATGAGAGTACAAAGAAAATAATTATACGATTTCAATTAAAGAGGTGTTTGATGATGATGTTTAGTAGATGATGATGATGTTAATGGTCGATAATCATCATCTTCATTACCTGAACTAGTAGGACTTAATGGACGTTCATCATCACTTGTTGGTGGATAGAGAAGTGTTGATGATGATGACATCGTTGTTTTTTCTGTATTATTTCCACCTGTTATAAAACGACGAAATACATTATTAGTTGATTTTATTGATGTTGATTTAGTAGGTGTTGATAAAAGTGGTACATTTTTATTTGATTGATCTTGTTCTGTTGATGATTCAATGTCAATAATTATTGATTTATCTGGATATTGTTGTTGATGTTTACTACTAGTTCGATTATGATGTGAACGAGCTTTTGGTTTAGGTGAACGACCTGGATTATAACGTGTATTTGAAATAGGTTGAAATGTTGTATTTAATGGATGTTTTGGACTAACAGGTGATGATGGCGCAGGTGCCGGTGCTATTTTATTTGATATTGAACTACGAGATGTTGTTGATGCACCTAAACTAACAATTGATGAACTAGCTGAACGATTATAAATAGATGGTGGTGGTGGAATTGAAAGTGCAGTAGTATCATAACTACTAAGTTGACGCACTGGAGGTGTTGTAATAATTTGTTCATTTGTTCTTGATTGTCGTGGACGATCATGTATATCTGGTGCTGTTGGTAATGGTTGATCAGTATCAAATAATGTCATTTTAGCATTTAAATCCGAATAAAATGAAGGCGCTTCAAATAATGAAGAAATTGATACAGAACTAATATTTGGTTCAGGTGATATTGATGTAACCAATGGTGACACAGAAGCTGGAGGATGTGGTGATATACTTTGTGATGGTGATGATGGTATTGGTTTTGAAATTGATGGAGTATTATTTGTCGCCGATGTATTAAGTGGTGAAAGAAAATTAAAAATCTGACTAATTTGTTCATCAATATGTGACATACGTTTAGTTAATGCACGTACTTCTGTACTTAAATCATTTTTTATTTCAATTAATGATAATAATAATTGCTGATCACCAAATTGTGATGATACACTACGATGTGGTCTAAATGCTGTATTTATATCAGAATGAGATTCTTCTAATTGTTTCTAAATTATATTTAAAAAAAGAAACAAAAGTAAAAAAAATATCTTTTTTGAATAATTTACTTGATCATCAGTTGTGTCTTCTAATGTTTTTGCACTTTCACGTCGAGCTGATCTAGGTATAAATAAACTAAGTGGAATAGATGGTTTTCGTTCACTTTCATTTATTATTTTTGATTGTACATCATCATCAGACAAATTTGGATCAAATGGATTCGTTGTTTTTTCTTGTGGTTCTGGTGCTGATGGTGGTTTAAGATTTGAATTAACAGGTTTTGATACTGTTGTATTATTATCTGGTTCAGTTGAACCAGTTTTCAACCATTTCCATTTACTTGATTTTGGTGGTCGTTGTAATGGTGGACTTTGATTAACAGATGTTATTTGTGATATTTGAGATTCTTGAGTTTCAATACGTTCAGATATTGTTTCTAATTTATCTCTTTGTTTCATTGTAGGTGGAGGTAATTGTAAAAGTTGAAGTGATGATGTTGATGAAGTTGTATGCGTTACTGGAGAAGAATCAATTGGTTCTGCACTTGCTGGTTGTATATTTGTTTGTGGTATTATTGGTAATGATGATAGTTGTTGTTGTTGTTGTTGCGTTGGATTAGCTGATGTTGTTGAAGATACAGATGTATTTGCATTATTTTGTGAAGCAGCACGACTTTCTTGTGATATTTTACGAAATTTTGATATTAATTTTCGTACAGGATGATCCGAACTAATTTGATCTAAACCTTCATTTTTTCTTGTTTCAGCTAATTCACGTTCACGTTTAACATCAGCTATTTTACGAAATACAACCTAAAAAGTATACAAAAATTTCATAATAAAAAAAAAATATACATATATTTATATTTGAAATATACACGTTGTCTTAAATTATATGTAAGCACCATATTTCGAGCAAATGAAACACTAAATGGATGATAAAAATCTAATACTTCAAGTAAACGTTCTCGTCGTATTTGATGTAAATTACAATAAGTTAATGCACGAACATTTGCTGCTGATTGACCAACATTATCTCGATTTTTACTCCAAAAATCATCACCAAATACATCATTTGTACCTTTAAAAACAACAAAACAACTAATCTCAATAAAAAATTTTCCAAAAAACAAAATTATCAAATTTACTAAGTATTGCTAAAACTTCATCATCTTGTATAACTTCTAACGAACCAGATACAATAAAACATAACATATCAAGACTTTCACCACAATGATATAACATATCACCAGGTGCAGAATGATTTATATGAAAATGAACAGCTAATGCACGTAAACAACCATCACTAGCTAAACGAAATGCTGGATGTTCATTAAATACACTTCGATTCATATGTACACATATATCAGCACGCATATCTTTTGGACAATAATTTAATACTTTTGTTGCATCAATACCTTTTGTCATAGCCCATGTTGATACAACATAATCCATAATACGTTCATTTAATTGATTAGGCATACTATGTAAACGCATAAATTCTCGAATACTGAAAAAAAAATTCTTTCATTTTTGTTTTATTTTATTTTTTTAATAAATAATTACATACCTACTTAACATTTCATGGTATCGAGCAGTAGCTGAATACATTTGTGTAAATATTGTTGTTACATTACCAAATATAGTTGCATAAAGTAATGAACCAATAAGCATCATAACACATGTAAATATTTTTTCATTATCACTATTTGCAGCAACATTACCAAAACCAATACTTGTTAATGAACTCATTGTATAATAAAGTGCTGTCACATATGCTGCTTTTCGACATGTACCATTTGATTCATATGCTGTTAGATTACCATAAGAATCAATACATGCATAATGTAATTCTCTATCCATTTTAACTAACCAACTATATTCCATCTATTTCAAAAAATAAAGAGAAAGAAAAATATCAATCATTTTCAATTATAACTACATTGGAAAATGTATATCATCATTAATTTTATAGAATTTTAATTTTCATTCTTGTAAAAAAAATTCTAGAAGAATTAAATTAGTAGAACTTCTTAGACAAACTACTGTAAAGTACTTGATATCGATTAATAATATCGCAAAAAAGTATAAGAAATTTATTTCTTTGAAATATAAACTTATCCTATTCGATATTTTATTAGATGATTTCCCTTTAAATATTGTACAAATAAACAATTTTATTTTCTTTATTTGACAATATTCAATATAAATATCCATATTTCTAATTATTTCTAAAATTTCAATGAAATCTAATCTTAATAAATAAATGACGAGTATTTCTAATAAGTTTTATTCTAACATTAGATTTAATTTATCATATGAAAAACATAAAATATGTACTTATTTTTCTTAATACTTTAAAAACTTCTATCTCATCTATCGATAAGAATAGAAAATTAGTTTTCACGCGATTCTAAGAGGTTTATAATATTGAGATTTCTATGTAAAGAATAAAATTAATTCAAATGAAACTAATCAATACATACACGTTTACCCGGACCACCTCTTCCTTCTCGAAAACCAATAGTATACCATACACAAGCAAACCTATATATATATATATATAAAATAACTATTTTTATTTTAAAATATTCTTTTTTTTTTACCAATGAGCAACAAGTACAAAAACACAAATAAGTAATAAAAGTACAGCTGCACCATATTCTAAATAATTATCTAATTTTCTAAAGACACGACCAAGACGTAATAGACGTAAAACTTTTAATGCTGAAAATATACTTCCATATCGTTGAAATATATCAATCTTAAAAAATAAAAAAATAAACAATTTCTTATATTTTATTGATTTTTAAAAGAAGAAAAAATAAAAATTTTTACTTCTTCAGCTTCTTGAAATGCATTAAATACATCATATGGTAAACAAGCTAATAAATCGATAATAAACCAACTTTTTAAATATGTTTTCCTAATACGTTTTGGATCAGATATAACTTCTCCAGATTCTTTAAAAATAAAGAACAATAAAATTAAAAAAAAAATTTTATTTCTTAATTTATTACTTGTGTGTACATATGTTGTATGAAAATTTAATATAATATCAATAAAGAAAATAACATCGACAATACTATCAACAACAAGTAATGGCACATCATCTAATGATTTACTTCGAAATGCTGCATGGTAGGGTACTAATAATGATGTATAAAATGTTAACAATAATATCACCCAATCCCATACAGTTTTAAATGTACAATAATGAAGAATTATATGTGGTGGTGTACTTGGTGCTTCTTGTCGATAACTCTAAAAAAAAAAACATGAATAATATATATATATATTATCAAAAATTTATAGAAAATAAGAAAAAAAAAACTTTTTTTTTTAGTTACCGGTAATACTTCTGCACTGAGATTGAGTAACTAGAATAAAAGATATACAATTAATTCTTTCTTATTCTTCTTTTTTTTGTTTTAATAAATTTACATTAGGTAGTTGTGATGGTTTTGTTGGATCAATATGAATTGATTTTGTATTTGGTGTTGCAAAATTCATTAATATCGATCGATTTCTTGTAACAGATTTTGCTATACGTGCAAATTTACTAAGACCACCTATTTAAAAAAAACAAATTCACTTTTTTCTTTTTAATTAAAATCATAATAAAAAGAAAATACCTTTAGTATCTTCAGTTTCAATTGGTTGTTTAAGTGCAGTAATATCTGTAAATGTACACAGATATAGCACCACTGTATCGCGTTCATTTGTTATCGGAGCTATTTGCATAAATACCCATATTGGAGTTTCTATAGATTAAATTATATAAATTTTATATAAGAAAAAAAAAGAAGAGAAAATTTTAAACATACTGTTCTTTTTGTATAAAAGAACTTCAACTTGTTCAATATGACAATTTTCTAATGCATCACGTATTTTTACTTGTGTATCGGCACTAGTTAAGTCACCGTACATAAAATTACATGTTGAACTTTTATTCATTAGATCAGTTCTTAAATAGCCCGATATTTTTGTAAAACCATCATTTGAATAAACTATTGGATAATCAACTATTTGAGCATTGGATAATATGAACGCGGTGTCTAATTATTTAAGTATACAAAAGATATATTTCAATATTTCTATTTTAATGTATATATAAAGAGTATCTGATCTGCTACTGATCTAATTTATTGTCAATGACGTGTCAAATTCTACAAGTAATCTTAGATATATAGAAATACTATGTTCTTTTGAATTATAATGAGGAAGTTGGTTATTCGACCAGAAATCCAGG
Source organism: Macrotrachela quadricornifera (assembly GCA_022393335.1). Taxonomy (NCBI): domain Eukaryota; kingdom Metazoa; phylum Rotifera; class Eurotatoria; order Philodinida; family Philodinidae; genus Macrotrachela; species Macrotrachela quadricornifera. The sequence continues at coordinate 21,136 of JAJEKB010000932.1, forward strand.
TTAAGTTAGATGTGTTTTCTTTACATTTTCTTTTTAATTGATTTCTTTTCTTTGATTTTCGACAGGTGTTCATGAATTGACATAGCACATACATATATATGGATATTTTCAATATGAACGTTGAAGGCAAATTGAGGACAACCTATGTGTATTTCCCATAGGATCTCTCATTTACTATTCTAAAAGAATATTTGTCGCCAATTCAGTTCCTTATATGTTGTATCTATCCCCTTGTCTTATGTGTATGGGGAAATTATTAGTATGTGTATGTGTATGTGTATGTGTATGTGTATATGAAAATGCGACAGGAAATATTATTGAACTATTGCACCCATTCCTCTTCAATAAGTTTAATAATATAGAAAATTTAAAGAAAAGAAAAATAACAATCAAAATATTTTATTCGATTTAATAGTTATAACTTAAACTCAAGAAGAAAAAAAATTAATCGAAATTATATGTAATTTAATTAATTTAAATTGAGAAATAAAAAAAGAAAGATGAAGTTTTTTCTTTGTTAGTTTTTCCTTCTTTTAATTTATTTATATGAACAAATATAGTTTCAATAAATAACAAATAAAAATGATATACTTACGGGCACCACTGCATTTACGAACGATCGATTCAAGGAAGGTATTTTGAGGTGCAACCAAGCCACGTCGTGACCCGGGCATTAATGGTTTAGAGCTCTTCTAAATATACAAATAATAGCAAACAAAAAAAAAAAAAAGAAATAATCAGTCATGAAAATAAAAGTCGAAGTTTCTTCTATGTCTGTTTCTGCTACTACTGCTTTCTTTTCCCTCCCTATCTCTTATTCTCTCTTTCTTTGTCGTTATCGATTCTTGAGCGACAATGATCGAGACTCGTCCGACTGCGTTCTACTCCGTTTTTCGAGGATTAGGTTCGTTAATAGACCGGCAGCGTGCCGTGATCACGAGGCTATAGCAGCATTGCTCTCTCTCTCTCTCTCTTTTTTTTCTCATTAAATTAGACGAAGAGGAAAAAAGTATAGCAATAAAAAAAAACCAAGAGAGAGAGAGAGACTACGAAACAATGTAATAGAAGAGAAGAGAAAAAAAGAAAAAAAATTGCAAAAAAACATAGGTAACAAAAAAAAAGAAAGATTTATTTTACAATAAGAAAATGCATATTTATACTTTATACGACCGGAATAAAATTCGAGAGTTCTTTCTTTTCAAAAAAAAATGAAGAAAAATCGGAAAATGAAGGATCGTTAGTATATATATATATATTTATATTTATTTTAATGAAACCTACTTGATTTTGTAATGGTAGAAGATGCATTGATGTCCTGTCGTTGCTCCAGATGATAATAGCGACGACAACGGTACATCTTCATTTATATAGTTCATACGAGCAAACATAGATCTTAAAGTAGATTATTTAATTAAAATATTCTTTATATATTACGAGAAAATAAATAATAAGTGAGAAGATTTGGAAGAATGGATAATTAAGTATATATACTTGATAGAACAGAATTTACAAACATCAAATAATAGATGATTAAAGAATTTAATCTTTAGATTTTATTAATATATTTTATAAGTGTCACTTTTATGTAAACAAAAAAATTAGAATATTTTACAAAGATTATGCCTAGAATAATTTGTTCATTCTTTTGAATAAATTATTTCATAGAATTTATAACCTTGAAAACAATTAGAATTCTTTTATTCAACGGTCAAACACAGTGAGACATTAAAATGTAAATATTATTTTTTTTCTTTCTTTTTTCCGGATCTACCTTTTATATCTCATCAAAAAGTATATGTCAATTTTGTAATATTCATTTCTTAGAATATTTTTGAATATTTCTTAATTAAAATTGATCTATATTTTAAAAAAGAAAATTTTATTTTTATTATAATAATTATAATTAGAATGTTATTTTAGTTCGATTTAAAAGTACAATGAATGTCTCAATTTATTTTTCTTTCCTTTTTTTTTTTTTTCTTTCGCTTTAGGCTAAATATTAGACTTATCTAAGGTGACAACTTTACCTGCTGTAATAAGACACAGTTAGTAGTGATGATGATAGTAGTAACCATTATTTCATAAAAACGTAGAAAAAGAAAAATGAAAATGACTGCTAGTTAATTGCTATCGTCGTCATTATCATCATTGTTGCGTGGGTATATGTAACTATTACAACTCAATTATATTCATAAACTTGAGCATACTATTGAATATATAAACTAAACTATTTTTTTTTCTTTCTTCTGTCATTATTCTTTTTTCTTTATTTTATTTTCTTAATCAACATCTATTATCTAACTGATGAAACATTGTAAAAGAGATGGAATTGCTGAAGACGACGACATTGAAGAAATAGAGAAGAGAAAAAGTAAGTAAAAGTATTGAAAAGACAAAGAATGTGTAGGTGAATAAAATAAAGGTGTTCGTCTATCCATGACATTTACCAGTCTATACTAAGATGATGATTCTCCCTCTTTTGCTCTTCCTTTTTTAACTTCCCTTTCTTTTTACCTCGACGGTACTGCACGTCTATACTTACATTATTCTTTTGTCTCTAATCTGTGCGCGTTCAACGATGTGCCTGTGAAAAATTATAGCAAACGAGCGAGGAACGATACGTAGCTCGTTTTGAAATATTTTTCTTTGCGTTTTTTCTTTGTTTGCTTACTAGTTGCTGCTTGCTCTCTTGCTACTTTTTCTTTTAGACACCTTTTTTTCTTTCTACTTCGATTAGATTACACACGCACACATAAAATATATCTTACTCCTATGTAACTAACTGACAAGAAACTTCTGAATGTTGAATATTATTCTATTTTCTATTCTTTATATATATATAAACAGATCAAAGATCTTTATCAAACACTCAAATTTACTAAATACAAGCAGAAAACATTACTTCTTCTTGTTTGTGTATTATTTACTTAGAAGAAAAAAAAAATATATATATAAAGATAAGCCTAAACGGAATCTAGCATTTGTTTTACAATATTTAAAAAAGAAAAGTTTAGTGCGTGTAGGTGAATGTGCAAACTCTGCCAAAGATTTTGTATATACACGCAATTTCTTTTCTGATCTCCGGTAAAAATAAAAAAAAGAAAAAAAAAAAAAGAAAACTGGAAAAATGAGAAGTAACAACAACAACAACGACGATCAAATTTCATTTGAACGTGTTTTTTCTATATCCATATAATAAGAAAATGACGATTATAGAAGTGCAACGGATGCAAAAAAATGTTTACTCTAAAAGTTAGCTTAGTCAACACGTCGGATGTCATTATACGAGTTGATCAATCGCTTAGAATCTATCATTAAACAATTATACTGTTCACGTCAAATTTGACTCTACTTCAATATGAAACCTTTTTTTTACGGAGAAAAAAAAAGAAGTCTATCAGAAAATAAAATCTTTCTATTAACAAAAATATCGAACAATAATGTAAAAATGAGAATACAAAAAAAAAAACCCATATAGTTCAATTTATGAATAGGCTAAATACAAAAAAAAAGTCATACAATATGTCAAATGATAAAATAAAAAATGACAAAAAATTTCATTTGTCTTGTTATACACAATCATTATTATATTACTGATCCGTAACGATAAACGTCAAACATACATTTTTCATTAAAACCTTGAGAGGTAATCCTACTAATGCACACACACGCACTTTCCCTGTTAGCTACTTTTGACGCACAGCTAAACATCTATTCTTTGCTGTCGGTAAACGCGATTAATCCTGATGAAAGACTCAAAAGGATGAGAAGAAGAGAAGAAAAAAAAAGAAAAACATAAAACAAAGTCTCATAGAGTATTTTCTATATAAAAGTGCACAATAATTCATCATTACTTCTCACAATTTGTGACAATCAATACTTTTTCTATTTTTTTTTAATCATCAGACATGCTATTCTTTTTTTTTTTTTCTAATCAATCGAAAAACACGAAAGAACACAAGTATAAGAAATATTAAATAATCCCTTGTGACATAATCATCAATTATAGATATTTATGATTTAGATTGACACGAATAGTATTTCTTTTTTTTTTCATGCGTGTATGTTCAATTTACATAACATTTAATGATAATATAGATAGAATAATCTTTGAATTGCTTTTGATTAACAATAATTTGTTTTTATATGATAACTGATTTTTATTTTTGAATATAACATTTAAAAATAGATTTTTTTTTTATCTTTATATGCATAAATAATTGATGTTTTATTTTATTTTGTTACTGATAAGTTTATGTTATATTCATTAGAAAAAGAAAACATTTGAAAATGTTTTGTTTTCAAGATATTATTGTTGATTCAATACAAGAACTAACTTTATGTATATGTTAAGAAAAAAATATATCAATACTACAACAGAATTTCATTGTCTTTATTTTTCTAACTATGAACTACAAATATTTTATTGGGTTTTTATGAACTTTCGAAAAAAAAAGTTTTTAGAAGAATGATTTAAAGCATTTCTAGTCAATTTCTTGAATTCATATATGATGAAGATATATAAACAAATTTGTGTTTTATTCTATCTAAGAAATTATAATTCTCTTATAGAGATTTCATAACCAAATAAAAAAAATCTTTTCTCTTTTTTTTTTAAACATATCTTTTTGTGAATACTTTCGATACATTCACTTTCTCAATAAGTACAATAATAATTCAATAATATTGAGAGAAAAATTATAAATGATTTTGAATCATCTACCTATAATAATATTCAAAAATGGTTCTCATGACATAGATAAAGTACCTATGATCAATATTTTAATTGTAATAAAACAACCTTTTTTTTCATTCTTTATATATTTCTTTTATATGTAAAAATCACGTATCAGTTTATCTCAACAGTAACATATTTTTATATTCTCACCACCTTAAATGTAATTATAAAAATAGAAAATAATATAATCAATTTTTTTAAGAATTATATCAATGTCAATTATTTCATGTTAAAAATCCATAAGAATACATAAACGATTTTTCGTATTTCGTTTATATTTTTGAAAATATGATAGTTTTATTATCTAGATTTTGTTATTATAGAATAATATTTCGATAATTATAAAATGTAACGAGTAGATATGAAAAGATGAAACAGTTTAACTTCTAATATAATTATGTATGAGTACTAATGCTTGAATGATGTTTAAATTATTATAACTATGATTATGTTAGTCTAAAAGTATAAATTAGAGAATGTCACGACAAATAATACAACTCTTTTATCATATTTTATGTTGCTAATATATATATATATACACGAAGAAAAATATGACTTTTTATAAGATTTTTTTTCCTTGTTATTTTGTTTTGAAAGTAAGACTAAGTCAGTCTGAGACGATCTCGCTAAATCGGCTTTAAACATCTAAATCATACTATAAATTTTTAAAATTAACGCTCTTGTAAAACATGATATTTTTTAGTTTTTTTGAACTTTTAATAATGTTATCTTTTCGATGATTGCTCATAATTATGAAATAAACTGATCCTATTTTATATCTGTATTAATCAGAAAATATAATGTATAAAACGATATTATGTTTTTTAAATAATATTTCATATAAATGATCATGTCATATAAACCATTTGATGATTTAAATAAATAAAATCTAAAAATGAATAACAATATTTTTTCAAACACAGATGTATATTGATAATTGAAAATGTATTCATTTCAAAATCATTATTGATGACCAACTGTTTAATAAAAACAAAAAATCTACTCAATTATAAAAATCATCATATCTCTGCAACATGTCATACATTATAATATCATATCGATTAAATATTTCAATAATTAAATACAAACATGTGTTCAAGTGATTTATAAGACGAGTAGATCGATTATCAATATCAATTGGATGCAATTTTATTCAACAAAAATTCAATTTTCTTTCTAATAAAAATTTCTGAGATAAACATTAAGATTTTGAATATTTCTCAGCTTTAATTCAATCTGTATGATCATTTTTAAAATTCAATTTAAATGAATGATTCTATCTTACATTTCTGACATCATTCTATTCTTTGTTTTAGTACTTATTATATAATACCATTCTTGTCTTATGTCATAATATATAAATTGATCAAATTAATGTATGCATTATTTTTTTTTCCTAATCAAACAAGCCAACTGTCAATATGATTTTTGTACGGCTAATTTTTACTAATTTGATGTTTTTTAAAATATATTTTTTAATCAAAATTCTTAAATACAATATTGTTGTAGTTAACTAGTTGAATAGAAGTAACGGTTCATTGTGTTTGATGCTTTTTGTTTTATTTCCTATTGAGAAAAAAAAAGAATAGCAGACAGACAGACTATGATGATGTTATATCGCCGCCTTCTTCTTTTGTCTTTCTGTCATTAAAATGACCAAGTAATCCGTTTGAAACAGTAATAACAATAACAATTGATGTCGTCAGTTGTGCATGATGACCAAAGCGGAAGAAATAATAATTGATCCTGTTTTAATCTCTTCGATTTTTATATAGTTAACAAATTGTTCAATATGTAATCAAACTGTATACATTAATTTTTTATAATAAAAAACAGTATGTTTATATTTAACTAACAGTATTAATTATTTGACATGACTAAACGCCATTTGTTTTTTTTTCTAAATTCAATATTTGTTTATTAAACCTGATGCATCTTAAACAAAAAAAAAATCATATTTCTTCGAAGAAAAATTTTAGTTGACATCGAATAAATATATTGATAAGACACATGTCAGATATTTGATCTAGTCATTTTTCATATAGATTTATTAGGAAACAAACAAAAAAACGTTTAACAAGGTCATGAAATTATTTTAATAACGAATATTTATTGCATCATGATCATTTGTTAGTGTAAGTATTCTCAAGAGTCTCGTTCATTCAGGTTGTATGTCGTAGTAAGCAATAGAGCATGAACGAAAGATTAATCAATGTGGCACCAGAAGTTGTATAGAATATATAGTACACACGCACGAATGACTATTGTTCATACAGATGAACTTTCTCACTACCATTCACTGACTTATTTTAATGAGTATACATTTCACGTTTCTTTCTTTTTTTAAATTTAACAAGAAAATGTTGAAAAAGAAAGCGAGAAAAAATAGAAAAGAAACTATATTTGTTTATACATATGTCCATTTTCTTGTATGACACTGTTCTACTTAAGTATAACACCTTTCATTTTCTTTCTCCCATCGATTTAGTATTAGTATAGAACAGTTATCATATATCTATAAATAAATGTGTGTGTGTGTATGTATGTGAGTTTATTGTTGATAGTATCATTATTTCTCATGGTGATATATGATAGACAGAGACACTTGAGTGAGATGATGATTTGCTTCGACGAGCATAAATGAGAATTACTTTTATAAATCGATTTGATTATTATCTAGATTGTTTTAAACATTAATCGATCTTGAACTTGCTTCCATTTCTTCTTTATTGATATATTTATATAATTATAGTTAATTTTCTTTACCTTGGACAATATATCATTACTAATTTCTTTATTATCAACAGTCTTCTTCTTTTTTTTTTTTCTTTTTATCAAACCTTGACATAAAATTATTCTTATATGGATTTGTTTGTTCAAATATACATACTCAACAGCTTGTATAGATTAAAAGTAGCATCAGCTTGTACATACAATAGATATGGAAAGAAGTATAAGGAAGGGCAAAAGTGATTATCATTTTCTATTTGATTGTAGATTGGCAGTTAACTGTTTATCATTGATCAACAGATGACTGTTGGATTGTCATCAACAATACAAACATATAAAAAAAAAAGAAAGAGATACTTGAGAAATTGAAAAAGCAAATAGAACTATATAAATGAGTGTGAATTAATCGCAATTGAAAAAATAAAAAGAAAAGAATGTGAGGATAAACGAGCGTGAAAATGACTATTGCTTCAATCGCACTTTCTCTTTTAAAAATGACTTTGATTTCTTCTTTTTTATGAGCACATCTGTTCAGCGACAAGGTGTGACGGACGACTTTTTAGAATTAGTACCACCTCATCCATTCATTTGCACATTCTCTCTTTTTCTTTTTTCTTTGTCTTTTTTTTTCTCTTTTTCTTTCTCTTTCGCGTTTTCTTTGCATCAACACACAACAAATGACATTATTATATGGGCATTTCACAGTCTACTCGCACTGTGAATAAACTATATGTGTGTTCAATATTGTGCATGTATATCTAATTCTATCTTTCTATCTATCTATCTATCTATCTTAGTCCTATGTGTTTATAACAGTAACAGTTGAGTCCTGTCCCTATGTAAACACTAGTACGAATCCATCCTACTAAGAAGAAGAAGAAGAAGGAGAAGAAGGAGACTAGAACTTATTGAGGTAATCATTCAACAGAAGTGTAAAGAAAGAAAGATTAACTAACTTGCCGATCTCTATCTCAATTGCTATCCTATTCTCTTTAAATAAGCTGCTTGTTGTCTATATGCATATATATATATATATGTGTGTTACTCCTCCTACTCATTCTAACGAAAGAAGTAAGTGCTAGAATTCTATTCATCTTGTGTAATATTAAGCGAGAATTATATCCCGCTTGGTTGATTAATGAATATTGACCAATAAAGTATTGATAAGAAAAACTCAATGATCATCTTTCACTTTTCGATCACATGTCGTGCAACAACATAGAATCAGTCTGTACAGTTACAAACTTTCTTCATCTCTCTATTTTATATATTAGATTGGAGGGTCATCATTTCATCACCAGAGGCGGTAGTGGCGGCACACGTGTTTGCCGTCTTTTACTAGCTCTTATCACCATATTGAGTGAATAAGAGCGAGAGAGAGTGAGAGAGAGAGAGAGAGAGAGAGTCAGAGAGAGTAAAGGCCAATTTACACCGTATCGATGTTCACTTGCTGATGTCATTGTCATATGCGTTGATGTTTGGTGATTTTGTCATTTGACAATTATTTCTCATTTGATTGTGATTATGAACATAGAATCAGAGTGTTTATATCGATAAAAATCATGTTATATCTTTCTCTCGTTTTTTTTCTCTTTTCATATATTGATAGTCAATCAGTCAAGGGAGTCGAGTGTAAGTCAAAGTCATTTTTAATAGTGTATTGAACAAGGTTTTTAGTCTTGTTTCTCTTTGATATCCTCGGCTTCCTCTTTTTTTTTTATATATGCACATTTTGGAAGGACATGATATGAGATGCATACATACTCAAATCTGCACTACGAGAACGATTGTATATTGAGCGCGTGCGTGTATGCATATGATAGAATCGCCGCACACACATATACACATACAGATGTTAATCGAGAGACGCCTTTCGATCGCCATTCGTTTATTCATTTACTTTTTCTTTTAGTTTATTCAACATGACTGCCACTTATCGCCTACAACTGCCACTACTCATCATCACATATGTCATATTCTCATCTATGGTCATACTTATTAAAGCTATTGAATACCGTAAACATTCTGTTATGATTTTTCTTAATTTCTGCTATTATCTATTTCTTTTTTTGTTATTGTTTTAATTTAGCTGATCCAAAAGTAAATCAAAAAATTCTTATTGGACCACAAGATATTAATGCATATCCAGGTGATACAATTCGATTACCTTGTATTGTTTCAAAACAATCCAATGCTATTGTAACATGGTGTTGGAATGATTTTTGTACATTAGGTAAAACACAATTATTACGACATGAAACAACTCATGATGGTTTAATAAGTATTTATCAATATACTGCTTATCCAAGATTTCAATTATCAATTAACGAACGTCTTCGTACGTATTTTATAGTTTTTCAAATAACAAAAAAAAGAACCTATCGCACGATACCTTTCTTTTTTTTACTATCGAATTTCTTCCGGAAATTCCATTTTGCTAATTATTTTTTTTTTTTTGACATGGTCTATTGAAATAAGACCAGTATGAGTAGTTTCTACCACCTAGTGCGTATGTGTGATGAAAAAGTAACACACTATCTTTTTTTTTTCTATTCTCGTTTTTACCGGAAGTACACATTATTTTTGATTATAATCGCTATTCTTTCAGTCTAGTTACTAATTGTTGCATCGAAGTTTTCTTTTTTGTCTCATCTCGTTGACCTGTCATTTCCATTGTTGTCTTCTCAGGAGAGCAATTCAAGAAATGGACAGGAAGTTTTTGACAAAAATGGACGACTAACTCGATAGACATTTTATATGTATATATGTCTATTGTTCTCATCAGGAAATTGAATATAGTAATGCGCAATAAAACAAAAAAATTGTCTATATATATATATATATGATCAATACTTGATTAACTTTTTTTATATATAATTTACCCATAAGCAATAAGTAAAAATATATGTCTATGATGTAATTTATATAGATATAGAATATCCTCGAATAAAATAAACGACTTAGTCATTTTCCTTTTGTTTAGATCATTATAATTTGTCAATTGTTCATGTGTCAAATAAAGATGAAGGAATATTTCAATGTCAAGTACAGAGAACAATGAATGCACATGAAGCACGTTCAGAACGTGTTCATTTAACCTTGATTGGTATGAAAGATACTTGAGACAGATTTTTCTTTTCATTTCTCTATTGACCTTCTTCTTCTTTTTTTCCTTCTTTCCGGTTAGCTCCACCAAATGGTCAACCAACATTATTACTACCTAATATGCCATTAAAACAAGGTCAATCAGCAAATATAACTTGTTTATCAACTCCATCAAAGCCAGCATCAAAATTAATTTTATATAAAAATGACCAAATAATAACAAAAGATTCATCATTAATGATTTTTTATGAATTAGATATAAAAACAAAAAAGAATTTAACAAAATTAGTTTATATGATTAATGATCCAGATAGTAGTTGGGATAATGTTATTATTAAATGTGAACAAATATATCAATATTCAAATAATTTTCAAAAAGATATTTCAAAAAGAATACATGTTCATTGTAAGTTATTTTTTTTTATATTTGAATTTAATAAATATATTTAATTTTTATATTAATTTAGATAAACCTAAAGCTCGTATTGAATCTCAAAATCGTTATCCATTAATAGTTAATTCAACGGCAACATTTCGTTGTATTGTTCATGGTAATCCTGAACCAAAATTTCGGTAAAAATAATTTTATTTTTTACAAAAACTTACAAAACCGTTTTTTTTTCATCGAAAAATTTCTAATAGTTGGTTTGCTAATTCAATCGATTTAACATCATTAACAAGTTCGATAATAAACATTCCATTATCAAGACATGTACATAATCATTCAATTGGTTGTACAGCTACTAATTCAATTGGTACAACAAATACAAGTATTCGATTATTAGTTCGGTGTATGTATAAAAAAATCAAAAATATAAAATTTTAATGAATTTCTTTCTTGTTTATTTATATATGACTTGATAGAGTTCGAAAATTTAATTATGTATATATATTCTGTTATTTTAATTCTATAGTATTATATTATAGCCGAGATTTAAAAACGGTAAAAATATTGAATGATTATAAATGTAGTATATCTAATCATACATTCAATTTTTTTTTACAAAAATTATGAAATGTCAAGAATATTTGTTTTCTAATACATGTAATTCGATGTAAGTTTTTACGATAATCCTAAATATGCTGTTTGTTTTACATTTTAATTGAGTCATAATTTTAAATACTGGTCAATATGATTTTAGTTTCGAATGGGTAAAAATCTCAATTTTATTAATAATAAAATAAGACCGTGATTTCTATTTCGTGTTATGAAAAACTAAATACCGTTTTTTCTCTCCTATACAGTACTGAAATATATATTCATGATCATGTTTTCAAGCTCTATCAGCTTAGATATAAATAAACAAAAAAACAACCATTTACTAAAATTTTGTATTTCAATGTATTTTGAATATTTTTATTTTGAATTAGATTCTCCAATACTTATTGTACGTCCACCGAAATTTGTTATTCTTGATTTTGATAATAAATCTCAATCATTAAAACCAACTATACTTCGTTGTATTGTTGATTCATTTCCTCGTTCAAGAATATCTTGGTATCGTTATGGACAAAAATTAGTTGAAGGTTCATTATTTAATCTTGAAAATATAACAACACGTGATCAACAAGGAATATATTCATATCGAATTGAAACTGATGGTTTTGAACCTATTCAAAATGATTTTATTATATATATTAAAGGTATTTATTATGAATAATAGAAATATTTCATTTGTTTTCTTATATGAATTTTTATTAGGTAAACCATTAATATATATTCAAGAATCTAAACAATATGAATCATCAAATAATCGTGAATTTCAATGTCAAGTTTATTCATCAAGTCCAATACTTGTATAACAAAAAATAAAAATTTTCTTTTGTTTTTTAATTATATTTATTTTTTAGAAAATAAATTGGAAATTAAATGATCAATCAATTGAATCTAATGATCAATCATCAATATCAACAACATGTGATGATTATAGTTGTACATCAAAATTAATTTTTAATAATCAAAAAATAATTTCATCAATAAATAATCTTAATCGTTTATCATGTATTGCTGAAAATGAATATGGAAATGAACAAAGTCGTCTTTATCAAATAAATTCATATCAAGATTCTTCAACAATATTATTACCAATTATATTAAGTATATTTCTTTTTATTATGATTTTATCAATATTTGCTATTTATTGTGGTTGTCGCACTAAACAAAAACGAAAACATACACGTAAATAAAACGAAATCTTATTTCTTTTAGAAAGTAATTAGTTTTCTTTTTGCTTTTTTTTTATTTTAGCAAAAAAACTTCCTATTGTTTATGATGCACATTATTCAATAAATGATTTAATTAAAGATGTTAGATCCTTACGAACATCAGATTTACATACATGTAATACATCATTTAATGATAATGATCAATTATCATTAAAAATTGAACAAACTAAACTTGAACCAACAGGTTTAAATAGAATATTCTTTTATTTTTTTTTAATAAAAATCCTTTTATTTAGATCATTTATTAACATCATTATTTACTAATAATCATACAAAAAAATTAATGGATAATTTATCAAATGAATCATCAACAAATAGTTCTGGTTTTCATTCAAAATCTACAACAACAACATTTAATAATGAATATAGTCCAAGATTAGCTGAAATAACTGATTATACATTTTCAGGTAGAATTAATAATCTTAATAGTAATTAAAAAACGAATTGAAAAGATTTCGAATCAGATTACATTAATCTTAAAAGCATTATATGTGCTCGATGCTTGAAAATTTGTGTACATATATTTGATGAAATATGTAAATTAAGGATATTACATGGATTTTGATTGTTTATTGGCGTTTACTAATAATATAAATAGTCTTTCTTCATGTAAAAGATGAGTTCATTTACTCGAATATTCATGTTTCTATAGGTTCTTAGGAGTAATATAATAATTATTACGTTCCATTTCTCTTTTATACAACATTGCTTCTAAAACCTATTGATTATAATGTTAGACTATAAAGAAAACTTCTCTAAACATTTGAGTTTATTCTATTGATTTATTCCAAAGTTATTTATCATCAAAGACAGGTGAATCATTTCTTTTGCATACAAACGATGATAGTGTTCAACAAAGTTATTGAACTTGTACCATGTTATGTGAGGTAGAGTAATTAGGAGAGGACAGTTACCGTGGAACGGAAACGGTTTATGGCACCGTTATCTGATGAAATAATATCCAAACACTGAAAGCTATTTGAATATTATATAGTCAGGTAAAGGTCTATAAACCGTCGCCGTTATTTGGTAACATAACGGTAAGTTCCTTCCTAAAAGAGTAATGTGGAATGCTCTTCATATTCTGAATTATGAGACCGAAAACAAAGCTCGATTCTATAATAAGGGCACGCACCAGAGATGCCCATGACGGTCGAGACTCTCGCTGCCATCTCCGCGTTGTTCAACAAAATATTTTGATTCCTAAGCTTGTGACTTGTTTGAACTAGAAATATTAATTTTAATCAATCAGATCCGTTCAGTAGTGTAGTATAACATATATGAATATGCAGATTCTGCAAAATTATATATTTTGGAAACTTTAATCTACAAAAGCCATCGCCATGGATATCTTTAGTGCATGTAATAATATCGATCTATATTCTTGATGAATATATATGTACACAAGTTTTCAAACGTTCCAAATGTACAATGGATTAGATTCATTATGGTAGAAACTATTTTTTCCACAGTTCTGTATCTCTAATTGAGTGTAAATTGAGAAAATTTTAATTTATATCTTGAAATAACTGGCCTATAAATGGTTTATTTTTTTTTTAATTTTTAGGTATATCTCCATTGTATACGTCACAATATCAAATGAATGTGTGATAAATATTTTCTTTTTCTTTTTTTTTACTATGTCAGATGTATTTTATTTGTTTAATTTGATTTTTTTTGTTTTGATGTTAATAAGATATCATCAGTATCATTATACTCAACCATATTGAATATAAGACGATCACGTATTATTTTAAATATTGTATATGAACTATTTAATATAATTAAAGTACTAATTAAAATATCATACCAAAATATACCATATATAATCCAAAACAATTGAAAACATATAAGAATAATACAAATTTGAAATTGTACTGTTACAAAAAATGTTATATTACCAAATAATCGATATAATATTGAATGTGATATTGATTGAGGATGTGCAGCATTACTTAATTGCTGTATAGCAATAAAATATTTGTTATTATTTAAAGATAATTTAATAACACAACCACGTGTATAAGAATTACATTCTGATGACCATTCATTAATTGTGTCTGTACGAATAAATGATTGTAAACGCCATTGACCAAGATGAGTTGCTAAACGATGAAGATTTGTTTGAAATTTAATGGGAAATAAAAATGTACTATGAGTAAGAAATGTACTTAATGCAAAAATTATTATTAATATTTTATATCGTCGATTATCTGTTTGGCGTATATCAATATCTAAAAAGAAGCAAAAAGAAAATATTTTAATATTAATTGAAATTATTATAATTTTGTAAAAAAAAATTTATTTTTACTAGTCTATAATTTAGAAATTTCAAATTTTTAACAAAATCCATCCAAAATTCGATGTCTTTATACTATTTAACAATAAACTATACACAACTTTAGTCTGTTTGTATCCAAAAAATTAAATAAAAAATGCTCATTTTTTTGTTTAGTATATAACCTCAAATGGTATAAGAAGAACAATATATTATTGTGTTAATCATCAAGTATAGAATTAGTAGTTTTTACACATCTAAATAATAGAATCAAATTTATGAAGGATTGTATATTTTTTTATTTTAAGAGTATTAGCAAAACAAAATAACCGATGGGACATAAATAACCCTCACTCTCCAAGATTAAACAAAGAAAAAGTTGTAAAAACTCGTAACACGATATTTCCGCGCTGACTTTTTCGCACACGACACTACCGCTCGCGACGCTTCCGCTCGAATGAATTTTTTCTCTTCTGTTTATGTTAAACTAATGCTAGAGGAATGACGTGAATTGCTACATGAAACATCTGGAATGTTACGGAAATCATCTATGATGCTACAGGGATCATATATGATACTGGAGCGATTGCCTGGGAAGCTAGAGGATTGGATGGAGTTGCTGGAAGAATCATTTGAAATGCTAGAGGAGTGTCTGAGATGGTAGATGCACCACCTTTGATATTAAACACATCCATTGGTGATGCATGTAGAATCTCAGATGACGCCTCCAAGTAATTCGGGCGATCTATCTAGCATCCTAGGCGATACGGCTAGTATCTCGGGCGATGATTCTAGCATCCAGAGCAATGCATCTAGAATCTCAAGCGATGTATGTAGCATTCCACATGATACTTCGAGTATCCCAGGTGAACTTACAAACAGTTCAGGTGATTTCTCTTGCATCTCAGACGATCCCTCCAGCATCATAAACGATCAATCGAGCATCTTAGATGATTCCACTAATATCATAGATGATCCCTCTGGTATCCCAAACGAACTCTCTAGATTTAACCCACCATAAACACAAGAGAAAAAATTCGGTCGCGCGGTAGTGTTTTGCGCGAAAGTGTCGTGCGCGAAAAAGTCGGCGCGGAAATATTGGTGAACCGTAAAAACTAATGAATTGGGTATAATGAATCATCACATTTTGCATTTTATTTTTTATCATTTATTTTGTCTTATTAAAGAACAAAATATGCCAACAAATGCAATGTAAAATGCTTTATGATTTACAAAGAGCAATTATAAAAAAGACAAAATAAGAAACAAATAATTTCACATTGTACCAAAAAAAATACATCATTTTCGCATAATTGAAATTTGATCATTTAAAAATTTTATCCATTTTGAAAACAAAAAGGGTAACTAAAAAATGAGTAGTTTTATGCAAATTGTAGAGCTATCTGTACTGCATATTTTAGTATATTTTTAGTTCGGTGAAGTAAATGTTGTCTAACCTGTTTTATACTTTTTTTGATACAAAAACGTAATTTTTAAATTTGAAAAGATCTTTCGTGTTTTTTTCCTTAACATAATTAAATAAGTTATTTCGAAAAATTGAAATATGTAATTATTTAATTTACCTATTATTTTAAATGGAATAATATCAAAGAAAATAAATGAAGCAAATGTTCGATAAAATTTAAGTGCTAAACGTCGTAAAACAATTGGCCATAGATCATCAGCTTCTTGTCTTGTTTGTTCATAAAGAGTTGAACATTTATGCATTTCTATTTGTTGTTCTGTTACTGATAACCATCGTGATGATAATATTAATGATGGAAATAATGAACTAATTTTTCGTGATTGTACAGGTATTGATGATCGATGAGAATGACGAGTATTACCTATTGGATTAATTATCATTGAAGATGATGATGAATTACGATGTCGTTTACGTGTTAAATTATTTAATGTTGAAAATGGTTTTTTAAATAAATCACTTGATGAATTACGAAATAAATTTGGTTTATCAAGAAATATTAAGAGACTAAAATGAATTATAATAAGAAAAAAAACTATTATTGGTAAATAATTTGTAATAAATGTATGAAAAAAAATCCAACTAATAAATAGAAAATAAATAATAATTATTATTCCAATTAATATTAAACTTAATCGATTTCTCCATTTTTGATTTCGTTGTATAAAAAATGTTAATTTTTTTTTAAATGTCCAAATAAATGTTGTAATTAATTCAATTAAACAAATAAAAATTAAAGTTATATATATATATTTATTTATTAAATGTACATTTATTGTTGATTTAATTAAATTATTTGAATAATTTGATATAGATATAAATAATGTTTCTTCATATTGTGTTGTTTCAAGTTTTGTAATAAAATGTGATATTTCATTTTCAGATTCAATTGAACTTAACCAAAATATACCATGATAAAATAGAATATAAATAGCATTTAAATGAAATAAATTTTGTATTGTAATATATAAACAATATATTAAATGACCATCAAGTCGAACAGCAGGAATTTCTTGATGAAATCGATTTGTAACTTCTGTTTCACCATCAGGTACTAATTTACTCACCATTGTTGTCATTTTATCTATTATAATTCTTTCACGCATTGAATAAATACTAACACGATTTGTTGTTAAAGATTGTAATGATGATGTTGATTGAGCATGATTTATTGTTGGTATTGATAATGATGAATTACCAAAACTATTTGTCGATTTTGAATCACCCTGGCTTCGACGATGATACATATTTTGAATGTGTACACGTGTATGTATATTCTATGTATATTTTATACATAAGTACATATGTTAGTGATGTATGTGTGCAATGAAGCACAGCCAAATAAAAAAAAATCATATTATTGTGAATTAGTTCAATATTTTTAATAATACAAGATTTATCAACTAGATCAAAAGAACACATAAACAAAATTGTTTTATTCAATTCAATAATCAAGTGAAATAACGCATAACTATTTGTATACTATCATTCAATTATCTTTTTAAAATCTATTATTACAACCTCATATTAAAATAATTTTCCAATTTTTTTGATAGACAGTAACAGATATTTTATATTTTTATTCAATCGAAACCACCATAAATTATCTAGAATATTTTTCGAAGAGCATTTCATTCCTCTTCTATGTATTCTTATTAATTTAGTAATAAAACATAAATAATATTAGAAGATTTTTATTAAGAACATGTTTTATATTATAATTTGAAGTCTTTCATATCAAATCATATAGATAAATAAGAGAATAGATGATCAAACTTCTATCCAGAATCAATATAAAAGAAAATATTTAGAAACCTTTTGTTCATATCATAATAAACTATACTTCAACTTCGTATACTGAATGCTTTTATATTTTTCGATATTGTTCATAATAGAAAGCTTTTAATTCTTTGAGGATGAAATTTTTTTTGAATCGAGAAGTAATTCTTCAATCATTGTATTTTATTTAGCTCAAAAATAATTGCATAAAAATCAAAATCACACTTGTTTCTATCGCTTTAGGATGTGAAGTTCAAGATTCGACTTCATTATTTTCTATAGAATTCCATTTGTTTAGTTTTAATTGTAAAAACAATATAAATAAATAAAGAACAAAAGTTCTGTAGAGAAATAATATGCTTTGCAAAATCGAGAATAACGTGAATTCGTCAATAAGAACAAGAGTATATATACTTGATAGAGGATGAGAATATTCTCGAAAGACAAAAGATCCAAGTAGCAAAGAGAAATCATAACGGTACTGTACATTAGTATCAAGAACAAAGAATATTTGAAAAGAATTTATGATAGGAAGTAATAAAGAAACATATGGGATGTCAAATGCAGTTGTTTATGGTCTTAATGACGTTAAATATTTAATAGTTTAATGTGAAATAAACACCTTTTCACTACTGAAGAATAGATGGATGAAAAAAAACTCATCTATCCTCAAAGAGTTAACCGATATATAAAAATATATGTGTAAACATACTCATATTAATCATAATGATATTAAAGATGGCTATATTTATTATGTATTTTATTTTTTTCAATGTTCTTTATCAATTAATTAAAGTGATAAATATATCATATAAGAACTATATTTACCGAAGGAATTCATATATACTATAAGAAAATTTTCTTTCAGATATTAATTTCTTTATAAATAATTATAGATTTTCTCAACTCAAATATTATTCATTAATATTTTCGTCTTTGAATACTATATTATTCTAAATATCGAATTTTCCATTTATGAACAAGTCATGAAATACTTTGACAAAAATTCATCACCAATTCTTGACAACTTTCTACCTTTTGTTATCATTTTCACTGTTAATTATTGAGAAAAATTGCCATTGTCACATAATCTCTATATTCATCTAAGGATTATTTATATTTAATTTTTCCGAAAAAAGTATCATCTTCTGAACTTTCACAACATGCCATGACAAAGAATGCGGATATGAAACGCATATCCACTTTTTTCTCTATAATTGTTTATTATTACGAAGATTTTCGATTGTTTTTTTCCAAAAATGTTCAAGAACACTAAATGATATTTTGAAAAATTGTATATCAGTTAATGTTTGTAATGTTTAACAATATTGACTAATCCTATTAATTCTTTTTATTGAATACGGATAATGAACGAATGTTAGTTAGTGGTACAAGATATATTCGACAAGTATCGTCTTTTTATCGACCTAATTGAAATCGAAAAGAAAATTAAAGATATTCTAGTCAACATTGTATTATTAGTTTTACTGAAAATAAATTTCGAAATTTTTATTTGGTTAAAGTTCTTTTAAGAAGTATGAAGCCGTACCTCCGTTGTTGATAAATAGATAACGCGTCTAACATTTTTATATTATTTTAAATATTAATGTATCTTTAACGTGCTTAATGTTAAAGATAGAAAAAAAACTTATCAGTTTCTTACAAATGAGTCATACAATGAAATAGATTTTAAAACAAAAGTTGTTTTTTCCCAGAATTTCTCGATAAAAAATTCTTTATTACATATCACTCTTAACTATGGATGATTTCCATGTGTGCATAATAATTATTTTATTTTCAATACAAAAAACTTAGTTGAACATATAAGAAAAAAGTGTATATAAATAATAGAAAATATATCCCCAACTGTGATATGACTTTTATTATTAATCTTTTGTTTCATTTTCTCTTTTTTTTTGTATATAAATGTAATGTGGGTGAGCGTGGGTTAGGAAGCATAGCGTTTGTTGATTAAAGATAACGGCTGAAAGAGACATTTTTCAACAAAAAAAAACCGAAAAGAAACAAACGAACAAATACAAACGTTGTATTCACATCTATCGAGAAGACTTCATTTTTTGTGTCTACATTATCTATCATTCTCGTACGATGGATGTTCGTAACACTTTTTTTGTTGTACTATTTGCAATTCTTTTTTCATATTTAATCCTCGCAGACGGTAGTATAAGTGTTTTAGAAGATTATACATATATTTTTTCAATAAATGTTTTTGTGCAGATCCAACGACAACAACAACCACAGGAGAGACAGAGACAACAACAACAACAGCAATAACAGAGTCAACAACAACAACAACAGAATTAACAACAACAACAACACCACCACCACAACCGCCAATAATAACAACAATAATAACACCACCAGCAACAACTAGCTTCTGTCCAAGTACGTAACTTCACTTCTTGCAAAATTTACATTTATTCTGATAGACGGTGGAGAGTTTCCTTTATACGGTAACGATAATTGCATATCTCGAGCAACATACACAGGTATTTTTATATCAAGTATCGTTTTGGCTTGTCTCTCTTTTGTTATGCTCGTTGTAAGTGCTTGAAATAATATTTTTCATATCTATACATTCATTTTCTGCGTGATTAGGGTTTGTTAGTATTGTTCTTTATTCAACATTTTAAACGCTCTCCTTCACGCTATTCCGCTGATGATTCAGCTAGTTCAAGCGATGGTAGTGATACAGAAAGTAGGATTAGTGATGCTCCACCTACTCCTTACACGCCTTCAAAACCCATTCAACCGCCAACAACTCGAACTGGCCCACCACCCGTAACACAACCAAAACCTTCCATTCAACAACGACCTGAACCCCAAGGAACGACTACTCGACCAATTGGTAGACCACCTACTAGTACACCTCGTGGCCAACCACCATCCAATCGAGGCGGTCGTGGTGGTATAACTCGCCCAGCTCCTGTGGATGATGATGACTCAGCATTTTAATAAGAAACTATTGTATTATGTTTTTTTTTCTCTTTCTTTTTCTTTATCATACGTATGCAAAAAGAGTTATGTAACGAGATCATCATTTTCCGAGTGCATTGCTCTATTTCTATCGGCTGATCTTTCATTTTTTTTCTATCGAAGAGACGCACAAAGCCAAGACTAATAAATTATTCTTCATTCCGATTATTTAAAAATATCTGCTCACACACAAACAACACGCACAGACAGAAAAAAAACAGGAAAAAAAAGAAACTTAAACATCGGTGGCAAGTTTACTTCCATTACCACCAACTCTAGTAGGTGTTTGATAAAACGAATTTCGAAATGGTTGTAATTGTCCTCGCAGATTACTAGATGCTTGAATATGTGATCGATTTGTTACAAAACGATTATTCATGGGTGATCGTTGTTGTTCAATATCAGGAACTGATTCTAATGTAAAACCTTCCATATCAGCAAAACGAACACGTTTTTTTTCTGTTAAACCATCACTTGATTGACTTCGTATAGTGGAACGTGTCCATGCATCATTTTGTTGTCCATAATCATCATCTGTTTCAACAACAAGTTGAGCTCGTCGATTATGATTTGTATCTATATTTCTTCGTTGTATTAACATTGATGGTGATGATGAATTATCATCAGAGATTGATCCACTTACTGGTTCTCGAAAATAATATTCATTATTACTATTATTTGATGATGATCGTGTTAATACAGATGTTAAACCATCTCCAATACGTCGATTTGATGAATTAATTGTAGTATAAATACGATCAGAATCTTGCATGTTTGTTTCATACATTGAATTTGTTCCAGTAAATGATGGAGTAGATGATTTTATTGGAGAATTTAAAGTTGATGGTTGTATTCGACTAAAATAACTTGTTAATTTTGAAGCATTTGATTGATTATATGTTTGATCCGTAGGTGTAATAGGAAATGATGATACCGGTGATACACCATAATCAGAAGTTGTTGTAGGAACTGTTCGACGAGGTGGTACTTGTGGTTGATGTAATTGAAATTGTGGTGGTTGTACAATTTCAGCTGAAAGTGAACGTTTTAATTCATATTCATCTGGAACATAACTACTATATGATACCATTGATGGTTGTGGAGTCCTTCGTAGATCAAGTACTTTATCCGATGAATTTGAACGAATAGCAGTACGTGATAATTTCATTGGTAATGTCGATGTAATTGATGATAAATCATCTCGATCATCATAATATCTAAATGTTGAACGAGATTGTCTAGTTGATTCATGTCGACTATTGTTATTATTATTTGGTATTGAATTAGTTGGTAAATGAGGTGTTCGAAGTACACCATATCTATGATCATGTGGTTGTGATGTACTTCGATGAATAGGATTATATAAAGATGTTGATATTGATCGTACATGTGCTTGTTGATGAGATCTTGATACAGGTAAATTTTGAGATTTTTGCATAAGTGTACGACGATATTGTTTTTCTTCTGCACGCATACGTTCAAATTCTTCAATAGAAACATAGAATTTACGTCCATGACGATAGACAGGAACAGTATTTGATGTCATATACATATCATGTGAATTGTATGGTGAAAGTGTACGTTGTGGATGTTGATAATGATGATGATTAGTATTATTATATGCTGAATTTTCAAGATATAAACGATCCTATTTAAAATTAAGACAAAAAAAAAGATATATACTACGACTTGGAATTATAGTAAAAGTAATGAATCATTCTTTTCTTGACTCATTTGTTTTTCTTTTGTCAATATCAAAATAAAAAAAAAGAAAGAAATATGAGAAACTTACAAGGCGATTTTGAATTTGTCGATTGTTATTCTCGTCGTCTTCACTATCAATATTTGACGACGGTTGCCGTTGATGATTCAAATTAGCAGTTACCATTTATTTAATAAATGTATATGTTTAATATATCTAGATAAGTAGAAAAAAAAACGAAACTAAAATTATAAATTCAATCATATGAATTGTTATTTATTTATTTATTTTTGTTGTTGTTTTCTTTTGTCGACTAATGTTTAAGTTTAATCGGCTTCTCATATATATAAGCATATGCATACCCGAAAAAGAAAACAACAAATATTGTAACGTAACGTTGTTGTTATTGTTATAATCGCATCATTTCGTGTCTTAATCTCTCAAAACATAAGACGAAAGAAAAAAACAGAAAAGTTTTTCGATTTTTTTTCAAAAATATTTATTAAAAGAAAAATCTCAATTTAATCAATTCATAATGTCTATAATCCATTAGTAGGTGACACTCGAATATTTCTTTTCTCTGCTTCTTTCAAATGAATAATATGTTTACCTCACGAATGCCAAATGTATGTGTGATTGTGTGACATAAAAAAACATAAGTAGAAGAAAAGTGAAGAGAGAGAGAGAAACTGATGACAGTAACTCTTACTGCTGACTAACATCAACTAGTTTCGTAATCATTGTGCAACAACGGGACCGGCCCATCTTTCAGGGTCATGTCATTGTCGTTTTTTTTTTAAGGCACATGTGAAAAAGCATACGTTCTTTTTAAAACTCTTCCGTAGGTTTTTTTTTTCTCTTTACTTTTCCTTTTTTTTTATTCTGTTCTTTTTTTTTCCTCCTTCAACTTTGTATGTCGCAGTTGTAAAAAAAAAAGTTTATATATGTGATTGTGGCACACTCATACATCTGCTGAAGCCTATAGAAGAGAACATGAAGGATCAACCCGGGAAGTCTCCCGATTTTTTCTTCTTCTTCTTCTTCTTCTTTTTCTCGTTACCTTCCGTTCTTTACCAAAGATTGCAATAAATAAAATTATGTGGTCGTATGTATATTTTAACCTTGAAAGTTGCACTGTGTTACGAGCAAGGACAATTGTTCTTTCTCTCTCTCGCTCTCTCTTACAAAGTGTGTTTCGCAATCGATCAGTAATTGAGCAGTACAAGTATATATGTACATGTTTGATGTGACAATAGTCTCTACTACTATTCTCCTTCATCTTAGAGATTTATATGTTGACATTTGAAGAAATAGTTAATCGAATTACTTCGTTGAAATGTAAAAAAAAAAAAAAGAAACTATTCGTTCATCTTTTTCATTGAAATATATAATAAGAAAATTATATATTTTGATATATTATCGAAGTTATATAGGTATAATTTGTTCTTTATATTTCATTTTAAATTAGATAATAAAATAAAAAAATAAATTTCATAAATATATATTAAGATGGTATGAATAATAATTTAGCAAGTTTTGAAAAGAATTATATTAATCATGATAATTTGAAATAATTATTTCTATTTTTTATTTATTTATTAAACACTCAGCTTGATGCATTTTACATAAACATGTTTTGATATTGATGTATATTATGAAAATATTCGAAATATAAAATATAATATTGATTTTTATTAGATAGTGATCAATATAGCATATCGTTAATAAAAACAAAAACAAAATAATAGAATGATTTAATTATTTTAAATTTTAATACATTCAAAATCTAGTAAAAATATCGTAGATTGTCTGTTCAATTGAAGAACGTTTAAATATCATTATTGATAAACTAACCTTCATGAAAAAAATGACAAAAGGTCATGGGTTGATTAACAATAGAAAATGATATAACTAAAGGAAAAAAAACGATGAACTATTGAATAAAATGAATTTACTTTATCTATTCAAATAAACAATAAAATTAAGCGATAACTTTGAAGCAACATTTAATCATTTCACATACCATTCTACTACATCATCGATATACTATTGCATTCTGTCCCTTACTAATGCTATTAATCATCGATTTCATTATTAAAATCTTTTATATGAATATCAAAACAACAAGAAGAATAATATCATGATATACATAGTAATATCTAATATTCTCTTCAATCTTATGAATATAAGTTTTAGTTAAAAAATAATTAAAATGTTATTGTTATCTTAAAAAAATATATCATGAGTAAAAAGAAAATTGATACATTTTAAAAGAACTTCTTTTTCAAGAATAATAATCTTGTATAGATTACAAAAATCTAAACAATTAGATAAACATAATAAAACAAATCAGTTTTTCTTTCATTACTAATAAAATTGTAATCACTTTACTCTATTTCTTTAATTCTAACTTACAAAAATTCTAAATTTCATTTCTAATCGAAAAAAAAAAACGAATATCAATGATATTTAATGACTAATTATATTGATGTAACATTAGTATTCAATTACCAATATTAATAAAAAGTACATATACATCAATAATATATACTTAACTACAATAATCATATTGTCATTATTGTACATATATCGATAATGAAAATTTTTATAAATACATAGCATTATATCGTTGTGTTTTTTCTAATGACAGGTCACTATTACTGATTATATAATAATTTCATCCTTGTTCTACATTATTCATTGTTGTGTGTCATTTTTTTTTCTTTCTATTTAAAATATAAAACTAACAAAAAAAGTTCTCTTTTAAATAAATAATCCATCGGTCAATGTTATGAATATACTTCTACAATAGTGAACATATTCCTATTTGATTTGAATAATCTTTTTTGAAGAAAAATATCTTCTTAAAATGAACGCTTTTTCTTTTTACCGATGGTCTCAATGATGTTCATAATAGAGAGAAAATTTTTCCTGTAATAATTATATTCATAATCAATGATTTTATCATTGTTTTATTACATATTTTGAAAATAAAATATTTTCTTCAATAAAAAAAAAATTAAATTTTTAATAACATTTTTCAATAAAAAACTAAAAATTGATTAAATAATTCATTAAGATTAATAATATTTTAATGATATATGAAAATTTTCTCTAGCTATTTTAAATGTCAATGTTCACATCAATTTAAATTCATTCATTCACTAAATTGCTAGTGTATATACATATGTATATCGTCTCACAAATCGATTATTTTTTCGACCTTATCTTATCAAATTTTAGTAATATGAACGTCATTTATATTCGCCTCATTATAACTTCAATCGAGCGACAATATCAATTCAATTCTATACAATATATTTGATATATATATATCTTTTACTAAGCAAAACTAAAAGTGATAGATCATATGCATTTATCGTCTGTCCAAGATCAGATAAACCTGTTTGTATTTGTCCTTTTTTTCGTGCTCTGAATAACGTCAAAGATATATATCTTTCAACACAATTACTAAAAGAGAAAAGAAAAAGAAACGAATCGTTATTGTCTTATTTTTTCTTCACCTATCACGAATCTTTTTTTCTTCTTCTTCTTGTTCAAGTTCATTCTATTCATACATGTGTATAGTGATGGTCAATCATTTACATTGATAATCACGTACAGACCATCACCAATGTATTTGATAGATAGATACATATACTTATAAGATGTGCAATAAACACGTCAATTTAAATTTCTAACAATTGTTATTGATCTGAAAGGAAAAAAACGACTCATATCAATTGAAATTTTTATTTAAATAAAATATGTAAGTATATAATGTAGTGTTCGATAGCTTTCATATGTGCTTATAAAATTAGTACTTTGAGAGTACAAGATAGAGTATAATGTATGGAATTTAACTGCAGCGATAGCCTTGAGTGGAGAATATGAATGCTACTGGAAGTAAGGTAGAGTTTGATGATTCGAAAGAGTGAGAATCAAGAACCAAACTGCAACTGAAGCTATGAAGAAACCGCTCTGGACTCGTTAAAGGAAGTAGAACGGTTAAACTTTTAGATTAATGTGACATTTTTTAAATCTGTGTTCAATGGCGATATATGTAGCGTCTTTAATATCAACAATTCAATAGTAAAACTTCCTCTGAATATATTTAAAATTTTCATATCTGTTTGAATTGATGCTGAACACGTGTTTCCAGGCAATTTTCGTGATCACTAAGCTGTGTACATAAAAAGGTCAACACACACACACACCTTTACTCTTAGTTATCAAATCTTTCTAAATAAATTCCTGAGCTTTTCAAATTATTTATTGATCATTCAGTATAAAATACTATTTTTATTTAATTGAAAAAAAAATCTATTAAATCAACTGTTCAATAATTCTAGTATGTTTACATTTCAAAAATTACTTAATCGTTTTCTTGGTCAAGTTGATGATTCTTATACTCCAAATATAAATTCAAAAGATTCAAGTCATTCGAATCTATCAACATTTCAACGTAGTCAATCATTAACAAAAATAATTAATACACGTCGACAACGTTCATTTGAAGCACTTAAAAATGCATCTTGTTTATCATGTGGTATTAATGAACAAGATAGACAAACATCATTAAATAATATTGATACACTTGTACCAATATCATCAAAATATGAATATAATTATGAAAAAAAATCTTTAGTTAATCATAATAATGAGAATTTATATTCCCAACAAATTAAACAAAAACGACGAGCAAAAACAAAATTAGTTATTATACGTCATGGTGAACGTGTTGATGCTTTATTTGGTGATAATTGGTTTTCACAAGCATTTGATCATATAGGAAATTATCGACGTTTTCATACAAATTTACCAATTAGTTTACCATATAGACAAAATTTTCAAGATTATTTATATGATCCACCATTAACTGAACTTGGTTTAATTCGTTCATACCGTACAGGTATTTTATATTTACTTATTCATTTTTTTTGTTGAATTATTATTCTTATTTTCTCTCTCTATATATATAGGTGAAGCACTTTATCGTACAGGTCTTCGTATTGATTATTGTTATACATCTCCATCGTTACGTTGTATTCAAACAGCTGATGCTATTCTTGATGGAATGAAATTACGTACATTAATACCAATACGTATTGAATTAGGTCTATTTGAATGTGGTTTATGGCATAAAGGTATAATACCACATTTTATGTCAATAAATGAACTTATTCTTAATCGTTTAAATATTGAAACATCATATAATAGTATACAAAAAACTTTATCAACAGATGAAAATGAATATGATTATTATGAACGATCACATTTTGTAATGCGTCAAATTTTATCAAAACATGATACAAATGATATGACAATATTATTTATTGGTCATGCACCATCATTAGAAACCTTAACAAGACAATTAATAGGTGCACAACCAAGACCTAATGAATTAATACAAATAGCACAAAAAATAAATTATCTTTCATTAACAATACTTGAAGGACAAAGAAATTCGTGGACATTTGTTGATGCTATTCTTACTAAACAAACTTGATTTAGTAGATTTTCTTTTTCTTATTCAATATACAAAGAAAACAAAAAAAAAAAAGAAGAAGAAGGATGGATTGAAAACGATTATGTAAATAAAAGAAAGAGATAGGTGAATAACTAAGGATTAAGAAAACAATAGTTATCAATTTTGATGAAAGAACATTTAATGGCTTTCTTTCTTTCTTTTTTTTTCTACATATAAATAATGTAGTATTTATTTAAACTATTGTATTCGAACTATATAATGATATCTTATAAATATACATATTTCAAGAGATTTATTTAATTCATATATTAAGAAGAAGATATCAATTAAAATGAATATAAACTATTTTTATTTTTGATAAATGTAAATAAATCATCTATATATGAAGAACATATATCAATCGTTATAATTCAAGAAGAATAATAATAGGTATATTTGATAATGTTTATCAAAGAAATATATATTTCATAACAAAAAAGAAGAAAAAAAAAACAGAATGACGTGAACTAAAACAAACAAGAATAGAATTGTTTAAGAAGGTCTAGAATTATCATTTGTTTGATTATTCATCATTAATAGAGTTTGTTGTTGTGCTTCATTTTGTTCTTGCATATCAACCATTTTTTTACCATATATTTCTGCAAAATTCATAGCCATTCGTTGATTATAATTTGCATATCTCGATGTACAACGTGATACACAATCAATCTAAATAAACATTATTAAATTTCTTAAAATAGAATTTCTTTTTTATTTTATAAACTTACTTCATCATCAAGTAAATATCGATAATTAAATGTATAAATACATCGTTTAAAACATTCTTCAACAATACGATTATATGTTTCGAAAAATTCTCGAACCTAATATGTATATATAATAATTTTATTTTCTTTTATATTGAAAAATACTTACAATTTGATCTTCAGCAGACATATATTCTTTTTAATCTAGATTTTAGAAAATAAGTATATACATATTGATTTTGATTATTTTCTTTTAAATGATTCATATATATATATAAAATTTTTTTATGATCTTAAAATTTCATTTTGCACTTTTCATTTCATATATCGATAATAACAGAAAAACAAAGACATATTCCATCAAATAACAATTAAAAAAAAACGAAAATAAATAATTAAATTAAAAAAGTTTATTAAGATTTTATATTTGCTGTACGACTCGTTGTATATTGATCAGGAAAAATAAAAGATGTAGAACCATTTGCTCGAACATGAAGTAAACGACCAGCATTTGATATTATATTCCAACCAAGTGTTAATGTTACATTATTTGATCTATTTAGACAAAAAAAAAACAAAAACTAACTAAATTAATTTTAATTTTAATCTATAAACAAACCGTAAATGTTCTCCATCATCCCAAAAATAATATTTTGTTGCAATATCACGTAAATTAATACGTGCATTATCACCACGTTCTATTATTTTATCCCATAAAACTACTTGATTAAGACTCTAAAATTAATTTTTTAAAATTAATATAAAAATAAAAAAAGAAATATTCATATTTACATTGGCTGGTGTAACATATTCTGCCATTAAATATAAAAATAATTGTTTAACATTCCAATCAAATAATGGATTAAGATCTTCAAAACAAAAAATGTATATTTTTTCTTTTTATTCATTTTATATTAACTTACTCATATCTAAATTAAGTTGTAATACACCTAAATCATTTTTCTTTCGATTAGCCGAAAAATCAGTCATATGTTTTCTTAAAAGAAAAGAACAATCATTGTTTCTATAATTAAAAAGAAAATCAATTTTTTTTTTACTTACACAATTGGTTTATTTGCATTAATTTTTACAGTTCCATGATATTGTTCCAAATATGTTGATAAAAATACACCAATTGTAAGTACAGCAAGAACAGTTAATGTAAAAGCAAATAGAGTATTTAATCGACTTAAAAATGAATGCATTTAGATTTTGTATCTATAAATATAAGTATTACTTTGTTAGTTTTAGTTTTTGTCATTTTATTTTGTCTAATATATTAAACACACCGAGAGAGAGAGAGAGAGAAAGGAGAGAAAAAAAATATATATATAAGACTAGCATGTAACATGAGAAGAAAAAATTATCAAATATTGAAATGGAATGTTTAATAGAGTACGAAGAAAAAAAAAACAGATATATATATATATATTGTTAACCATTCTAATCGATAAACTATCTTTTATTAGTTGCTAATAGTTCATCACAAATATTTGTTAATTCAATATTTTCTTTTTTCTAAAGATAATAAAATAAATATAATGATTTATTTTAAGAATATCTTTTTTTTTACTTTTTGTTCTAATTCTTGTTTAACAGATTTTATTTCTTGTTCAAGTGATTGTACACGTAATTGTGCATAACGTAATTGTGTTTGTACTCCTTCCATTTCTGATGTATGTACTCTTCTTAATCGTTCGATTTCACTGTTAGCTCTATAAAAAGGAAAAAAAAATTTATATGTTTACTAGAAAGAATTTTTATTTTACTCATTTAATTTTTCTTGTGCATGCTGTTTAAGTACAGCATATTTTTGTTTTTGTTCTTCTGTATAACGAACAGATTCTTCTGAAAAACGTTTTAATGTTTCTGTATTCTAGAAAAAAAAATATATAATATTTTTTTTTTGATTATTTTATTGGTTTTTTTTTTACAAACCATTTTATGTTCATTAATAATTAATTTAAGTTTTTCATTTCGTTTTTTAACATCCGTATAAGCATTTTCAGCATTTATTAAATCTTCACTCATTTGATCACGTTCACTTTTAACTTGTCGTAATTCTTGTTTTAATTCTTCTGTACATTCACATACACGATAAAGTATTCGATAATATTGTTCAACACATTCACTAAATGGACGTAAACAATGTTCATTTAATTGATTTGTTTTAGATTTATTTTGTTCATCTTCAGGTAAAGAAAAATGTTTAGTTAATTGTTGTGCATTTATTGTTGGTTCTGTATGTTCAATTAATGAACGAAATAATGAAGATTTTTCCATAGGATTTTCATTCGACATAATAAGACTTTTTATCATTTCATTTTCTGTTGTTGGTTGAAAAAGATTTTTTTCAACATTCATAAAATCAGCTAATGAACGAGTATTAACATGTTTTGCATGACGTTCATCATCTTCATGATATGAAGATGATGTTGTCGATGGAATACTTGTTAATGGAGTTAATTTTTCGATTGGATTTATATTATCATCATCGAATGGTGTCGACATGGTGTATTTTGAGTGGTGAAAAAAAAATATGGAGGACTACTATTCAAGCAATAATGATATGCCAACGTATGGACATTAAGAACAGAAAAAAAAAGAAAGAAAAAAAAAGGCTTTGTTTTTTCTCTTTCTCGAGGACGCGTCGATTGGTAAAAAAAGAAGGAAAAAAGGAGGACGAGAATAAAAAAAAAGCGCAAAACTCCAACGCTTACATTATTCGCGTGGGATCCATGAACGTTTGTTGTGAAGATGAAGTTGCTGTAGCTGGTCGAGAAACTACAGTAGCAGCATCCAATGACACAGATGGAGTACTAAATGGAGATTTTTTATTATGCAAATCTGATGAAGTATCTTCAACTACCTAAAAAAAAATTATTATTTTGATTTATATTTTATAAGAAATAAAAAAATAAAACAAAATCATACTGTATTAAAACCAGTATCATTAGCTACTGCTGCCATTTTTCGTCGATCTTTTTTTTTTAAAACAAATGTATTTGTATCGAAACTTTTATCATTACTAGATGTTGGTGTTAAAGGTTCTTAAATATATAAAATTTATTCTATGAGAAAAAAAAAGAAAGCTTTCTTTTTCAATAGATAACCTTGTCCTTCTAATGTCTTATTAATATTCAATTTCATATTTTTTGTCAATGTCGTTACTGTTTCAACAGAATTTGGGGATAATGATTGATTAATTTCTTCTGATTGTGGTGGCGGTATAACATATGGATATTCAACTAAAAAAAAAGTTAATAATAATTTTAACAAAAAATTTGTATTTCTGTTAGAAAATTTATTTTTATATATACTAGAAAATTGATTTGATAAAGGTGATTGAATATTATTAGGTGTGTTGTTATTATTAACCGGTTTATCATTATTT
Source organism: Macrotrachela quadricornifera (assembly GCA_022393335.1). Taxonomy (NCBI): domain Eukaryota; kingdom Metazoa; phylum Rotifera; class Eurotatoria; order Philodinida; family Philodinidae; genus Macrotrachela; species Macrotrachela quadricornifera. Next base: position 53,805 of record JAJEKB010000932.1, read on the forward strand.
GAATCTTCTACATTAATAAAATTATTTTTAAAAGAAAAAGAAAAGAAAATCTTACGAGAAGGTTTTTCATCTAATTCATCCGCATTATTTGGTAATTCAACTGTTGTATCAAGTACATTGGTATTCTTAGCCTATAAAAATCAAAAAGAAATAAGAAAATCTTTACACTTTCAAAAATTTGGTTTTTATTTCATATAAAAACTTACACTATCATCTAAAAGTGTATCAATTGAGGGAGTATTATCATCTTTAATTTGTGGTAAAACATCAAATGACTTATTTAATACCGGATTTCTACAAAAACAAAGTAATATTTCTCTTATTGATTTATTTTATTTTTGTTTTTGTTTACCCTTGATGAAAAACATCCTCAGTATCTTGTTCATTATTATTTCCATTCTCAATTGTATGTGATGATGATGACATATGTCCATTAAGTTTTGTTGAAACTGACGGTACTATTTCATCATCAATATCAATATCCATTGGTACATTACTTTGATTTAATATAAATGAACTATTATTTTCATCACATATACGTGGTGATGATTGATATTCATTTGAATTTACATCTGTCATTGTCTATAAAATAATTATAAAAACAAAACAAAAAACAAAAAATAAAATCATAAAATTTGCCCATATGTTTGACTTATTTTTTTTTTAATGTTCTTGTTTATAAAAACAGTTTCGTTTTTTTTTCAATGATGATAATAATAAAAAAAAAATGAAACGAAACAGATAAACAAACAGAAAAAAAAGAGAGAGAGAAAAAAAAACAACATCCATACACTCAAGATATAATAATAGCAGTAGCAATCATATTATGTGCGAATACACACACACACACACACACACACACACACACACACAGATACAAAGAAAAACAAAACTGAATCACACATGCAATACAAGAGAGCATCATGGTATCGTCACTAGAAACAAAAGAAAATAAAACAATAACAACAATCAAATAATCGCACATCACAAATATAAAAAAAAAAAAAACAAAACAAAGCATTATGTTTATATGCATGGACTTCTGTTTTTCAGATAAAGAACAAAACAAAAAAAGAAAAAGAATTTACGAAGACAAAGATTTTTCTTTCTTTATTCACAGACAAAGGATAAATAAATGAATCTATGCTTGTGAAGCTCCCTATTCGTATATATGTTAGATTCATATAAATGAAAAAAAAACCAAAGGATAGGATTGCATTTACAAAAAGTAAATAAATAAGAATAAACATGCGAATGCTTTAGTAGTAGAAACAAATAATATAAATACTATACGAAAGAGAGAGAGAGCATAATGAATATATTTTAAGCGAAAGAACACTGAATAAGTATCAAGAGAGAAAGAAAAAGTGGCTTTTTTTTTTGTTTAGTTTTTATTTTAAGTTTATCGAAAGAAATAATGAAATAAAAAATAGAAGAAGAACGAGATAGAAGATCCTCACTGTAAACATGTATGTGTGTATATATGCGATATATTTACTATCCAAATGTTAACAATTAATTGCGTATATTTTTTTCTTCTTTTTTTTTTTTTTTCTCTCTCTTTTTTTTTCTTCAATACATCAAGATTTAATTAGCATTAACAACAGAATTATTTTCTTGTTTATTTTCTTCATTTGTCGATTGTTGTTCATCATATTTACTACTTGTTAAACTTTCTGTACTTGTATTACGTTCATATTCATCATCTTTTGTGACTAGTTTTAAAGGTATATCAGCAATTGAACATGATTGAATACCTTGTTGATTATCATCATTAGATGTTGTTATTGAATCATTTATACTTATATCATTTGAATCTTTACTTAATGATAATGAAGAATTTATTGTTGTATCTACATTTGAATGATTATTTCCATTTTCAATATGTCGATTTGATTGTTGAAATGATGATGAACGATTTGAACGTGATAATGATGTTAATGTTGGTGGACATATATATAATGTACCAGCAGAATTAAATGGAAATGGTGGAGCTTCAGGCATCATTACACATCCATCAATTGTTGAAGAATAATAATTTGTACGTGAAGAATAATAAGGATTAGCTCCAAGAGCATTTAAATCAGATGATGGCGTAGCTATTGATGGAATAAATTGATACTATAAATAAAAGAGAAAATTTTTTTTTTATTTTATTTTGTAGTTCGAAATTATTAGTAAGATAATAACTTATCAATAGGTGTTGTATTCACTCATTTGTGTCTGGTTGATTCAAAAAATTTTTCAAACTGGTAAAAATTGGACAAATTTATTAGACAATTTATTATTGATGAAAGAAAGAGATTTCAAAAACCATTTATTCTTCTACTTTTTATTTTTGATTTTTGAATTTGTCAGCAGTAGATATCATACAATTGCTGTTTTTTCTATCTGTAAAATTCTTCAAAGATGAATATGAGAAGTTCATCTCGGACAAAGAAAAAAAGTGAAAGAAGTAATTTTCTCGATAGAAGACAAATATTGAGTTTGTCCAGTTAAATTTTATAGAAAAATTCAATTATGTTTCACTTTAATTGATTATTCTAAATGTAAATGTACTTTCTCATATAATATTAATACGATAATTTCAAAATTTAATCTCACAAAATATAGTCTTTATTGAACTTTTTAGAAAATGAAATAAAATCTTCTAATGTCAAACTATTAATAAAGATGCTTGATTTTAACTGATAATTATTATTATTCAAAACAACTACTAGATAGATAACTTACATATTGCTGATCACGTGATAATAATTTTAAATCATTAAAATGTACTTGATCATAATTATGATAATCACGAAATAATACAGTACAATAAGGTGGTTGAATTTGAACAATTGTTGCAACATAATACTAAATATATTTAAAAAAAAAATGAATTATGATATTTTTATTTTATATAATTATATACTTCACGATCGCCACTCCATCGAGCTAAACATATATCACCTATTCTCCAACGTATTCGTGGATTCTATACGAAAAAAAAAAGAAAATTTTATTGAAAAAAAAATCTAAAAATAATTATACTGAGTTTGCATCTCGACGTTTATCTTCATTTTGTTCAGTAATATTTTTTTGTTGAGAATTATTATTTCCATCATTTAATGATGATGATGATAATGATGAAGATGATGACGATGATGATGGTGCTTTTTGTTCATTCATTGAATTTTGAGGTTTTTTTTCATTTTCATTTTCATTTTCATTATTATTATTTTGTTGAGATTCATTTATTGATTTAATTTCGTTTTTATCAATAAATGAATTTGTTTGTAAATTCGATGAATTATTATAAGTTTTTGAATCATTATTATAACCATTACTAACTGATGATGGAAGATACGTTGGAGTTCCATACGGATGTCCATAACAATATGTTAAATGATCATTTGTATATGAACAACCCATAGATGCTTGTTGATTATGATATGATGGATTTGAAATACCACCAATACCATATGTTAAAGGAGTCTAGTTTAACAAAAAGAAAAAAAATTTTAAAAAAAGAAATAATCATTTTTATTTTTATACTGAATTAGCTTGAAAATAGGCAAGATGAGCTTGTGTTGAACCATTAACAGTTGCAATCATATTTGTATGTGGTACATAAGTATTAAGAGTAGGTGGATGTTGTTGACCATTAGATGGATTATTTGGAATATAAGATATTTGATCAGTACGTCGTGATGTGGAAGACAATGAATGGTTATTTTGTGTACCATCATTATAATTTCCATTGATTTCATTTCCATTTAATGATGTTGATTCATCATAATAACGAATTGTATTTCGACGTGTACGTTCTTCTTGAGCACGTTGAAGTCTTAAATAAATAATTTAAATTAATCATATCAATTTTTAAAAATAAAATACCAAAAAAAAAAAAAGGAATTTATAATTATTAAAATTTTGTTTGAATAATATTTCTTTTTTTTTATATAAAATTCATGAATTATCGTGTACTATTATTCTATAGAAATTGTAATATTAATCATGTTTAATTCTTTTTTTTATTTCAATGTTATAAATATGATCTTTCATGTAGAAGAAAGTTTTAAGAAAAAGAAATCCATTTTGATTTTTATTTAGTATTAAATATTAATATTCTAATATATGTGTATATATTTTATTCTATATATAATCTATAGAAACAAACCTAGGTGGTAAAGGATTTCTTCTTTCACGATAATTTGAATGAGATGGATCATCTTCTGAATCTAATTGTTCATTAATACCATCTTGTTGATGTGTAATATGATCTGTAGAATTATTATTTGATTGTTTATAATGATTAGAATTATTTGATGTCATTGTATTCGTTGTATTTATATTATTTATTTTATTTGTATGATATGATTGTTCAGGATTTCGACGTTTATTATCATAACGTTCATTTATTTTTTGATTATCATTATCAACTATTTGTTTTGTATCATTTGAAATTTTTAATGATGTCATAAAATCCATTAAAGTATTTTTTGGTGGTGGACGTTTAAAAAAATTTGATTCATTATCATCGTTATCATATCGTGTATTACTATTCTTATTACCACCACCACCACCTATAAATAATAAAAGTATACATAACCTATGGAAGAATAAAATCGAAGACTTACGTCGTCCTTCATATGAGGGTCGATAAGATCCACCTCCACGACCCTGAAATTAAAAAGAAAAGGAATTAGAATGTTATATTGTTTTATTTAAGAATTCAAATATCAATTTATGTCTCGCTAATATATATGTAGAATATTTTTTTGAGTTTCTAAATAATATTTACTCGATAACCAGTTCGTGGTCGAGAATATGTATTACTACCATGTTGAAAACGTGTATTGTCATGTGTTAACTGTAATAAATCATTTTTGATTGAGATCACACCGGTTAATAATAATTTACAACCGGGTCTTGTATTAAAACTTTAGAAACAAAAAAATATTTATTTTTATATAAATAATTTATTTATTTTTTTGATACCTTAAATCAGGAATATAATCATTTGTAATACCTTTAACAGTAATAATGCCATCGGTTATAGTTAAAAGTAAAGAATTATTATCATTTGTTTGTTCTATTTGTTTATTTATATTGTTAAATTCTATTATTGGTTCAATAGCATCGATTTGCACAAAAAATGTACCTTTGATCTATTTAAAAAAATATATTTTATTTTTTAAATAAAAGAAAGCATTAGAACATATAATTTTTGTATCTAAAAATTACAATCTTCAGTTCTTTGTTGTTTTTCTTTTTTTTTTTGATATCTAAATGGATTCGAATTCTCATGGGATTGAAAATGTATATACAGACTCTCGATCTTTTGTTCAACGAACCTTTGAAATTTTTTTTTTCTGTTAATCAAATGATGAGTTATTCGAATGATAATATTGATTAAATTATTTTTATTATGAAAAAAACATTCATATTCACTTACGAAAGATTTTGTTATTTGTCCATTAGTATTTATTTCAAGTAAATCTTCAGGTAAAGGTTTACATGAAATTGATCGATGAAAATCAACCTTAAATTTAATTAAATAGAAAAAAAACAACAACAATTAGTTTGTTTTTGTTTTAATAACAAAATTTTTTTTTTTAAATTTACTTCTTGATAATCTTTTATATATTGAAATGATTGTTCATTATCATTTGAACCAATAGTAACACCATTATTAATAGGTGTTGATAATTCTTCTTTTTCTGCTATCACAGTTACCATTATTAAAAATCAAATAAGAAAAAAAAAAAGGAGAAAATAATTCGTCGAGATAATGTATATTACTCAAACAATGTCAGAATGATTAATCGAGTTATAAATATATATATATATGTATATATATATATATATATGTATATGAATAAAATATAACTAAAAAATAAATGAATAAAGAGTAAATGATGATGAATCATAAAAAAATAAAAACTTTTTAATAAATTTCTTAGCTTTTACATTTATTGATATGGACATATGAAATTATTTTTTGTTTTTTTATTTTCCTCCTTTCTTTATATATTTTTTTTTTGTTTCTTCTCCTATTATGATTGTCTACGCGCGTTTTCTTTGCTGTTATACTGTTGTTTTCTCCAATAATAGACTATGAATCCATAGAATATTTCGCGTCATTAGTAACGCCAATCATAAATAATAACGAAAAAAAAATGTCGCTTTTTTAATATAAATTTAAATTTTTAATAATTAAAAAAAAATTTAGAATTTTTTTTTGAATTAGTTTTTTTTAAATGAATTATTTAATAAATTTTAATATATGGTGACTTTTTAGTATATCATAATTCTAGTATATTTTCTATATTCGAGAATATTTTTTTCTCTCTTTCTCTCGTATTCTTTCTAGACTTGTGTCGCTTTTCTTCTATTTTAAAAGACGTAAAATATTAAATACTTTCTCGTTAAATCGAGAATGAAATTAATATTCTTTGATTATCTATAAAAAGGTAAAGAAAATCGTTATTTCATTCCATTATAATGATTGTATTTAGATTGAGATATGGCCGATTTACAGGCCGAAATCGAATTAACAGTAGAATTAAGAAAATTTTTTAATATAGATTTATTTGTTCAAGGGTAAGTGAAGAAAAAATATTTATTTGTTTATTTTTTTTTAATTTAGAAAATATTTGTTTTTTTTATTCTTACAGTTACTATCAAGTTCGTGTTGGAATTAAATTTGCACCTAGAACTCAATCGACTAGTAAAATTGAACTTAAATCTGAACTTCTTTCTGCATATGGTATGAAATAATAAATAGTCGAATAATCATAATATGAACTTTTATTTTATAGATGATTTAAATGAACAAATTTATCCTGCCTGTATATTTAATGATGTCGGTGTTAGTAAAACATTTTTAATTATATATAAAAATGAAGAAATCGAACTTGATGATCAATTTAATTTTAAACTATCAGTTATTCTCGATGCTCAAAATGTATAAATAATTTTTTATTCAAATTTAATCTTATAAAAAAAGTTCTTTTTTTTTTCATTTAGATTACAGATTGTTTTAATCGAATGGATATGCAACTATGTGTTGAACTTTATTTTACTGAAAGAGATTATTCGTATGTATCCTAATTTTAGATAATAAAATTGTAAATTAAATTTTCTATTAATGCTGATAAAAATCTTCTTACTAAATAAACCTATAGAGTTTTTTAACTATAAAATAGATAAATCTTTTATTACTATTTTTAAACATATAACAAAAAAAAAACACATCCGAAGTATTGTCATTAAAGAAATAAGCTACTCTTATCGTACAATTCTTCGTTTTTTTTTTATCCCATAAAATTAAAGATTTCTGTATTCTTAATTATATTTTTTTTTTCTAGACCGGAAAAATTGGCAACAATGCAATTATTATGTACTCGATGTTATAAACTTCATTTTAATCCTCGTTTAGGACTTCATACACATGTTCCAATACTCTTTGATTATTTTCATTTATCTGCAATAACAGCAACTATTCATGGTTCACTTCTTTGTCTTATTCCACCTTATGTATTTGATCGGTATAAAATTCAAAAAAGAAAATTATTTCTTTTTTATTTATTATTGTTAAAAATTTTAGACCAAATGTACGTCGAACATCTTTATTTAGTTTTCTTTTTGGTCAAGATTTATCACAAGTAATGATTCTTTTTTATTTAATGTTTTTTTTTTATTTATTATATTTAGATTACAACTGATCAAATAAATCCTAATTTACTTGAGCGTGCTTATCATCTTCATAATAATATATGTGAAATACTTCTATCATCTTATGAATCTTTACAAGATTTTTATGAAAAAATGATTGAATATTTACCAATACATGAACAAAAACCAAAACATGGTTAATTTATTTTATTTAGAAATTTATTTTCATAAAAAAAAAAACGTTGTTTTATAATTTTAGAACATCAAAAATGTCGACAAAAATTAAAAACTCTTTGTGATAAACTAAAGGTATTTATTAATTTTCTCTCAATAACAAAAAATTTTATCATATTTTTTTTTAAATAAATTAAAAAAAAAAAAGAATATAAACGATATTCATACAATAGACAATTTAGCACATGCACATATTGCTCAATGTTCAGCAGAAAATATAATGCTTTGGTGTCAATTTATTCAAACATTTGGTTTACATGAAACTCCTGCAATTGTTCTTGCAAAAGAATATCATTTAAAACGAGTAAGACATTTATTTACTCATTCTTTCGCAATCATCTTTCGCAATTACATATTTCTTATGCAATATATATATATAACATGATGTTTATAGGTAAAACGTCTGTCAGAAGGCTTTTTTCTTCGTGAAACATTACGAGTTAATCTACTAGTAAATGAGTATGAATATTAAATTGTTTATTTTTTTTTTTAAAATAAATTTCGATTGTTTTTTTTTATTTATATAGAAGTGATACATATAATGCTTTACATGAACTTGTTAGAAATTCTTCGTATTATTCACGTTTACCACAGTTAATTATCGAATGTCCAGAACTTGATGGCATACCAGATACATTACCTATTCTTATTGAAGAAATTTATTCACCTGTTGAACAACAATCAACAACAATTTTATCATCTTCATTAAATACAAAATCTAAGGATGATAATTTTAGTAAGAATATAATTAAATATTCTTTATATATTTTTGTATTCTATAGATAAATATCATTCAAATGTCAGTCAAAATACTAGTGAAAAGACGAATGAAATAACACAAAATTCTATTTTAAAATCTCCGAACCAACAAACAAAAGTATCATCAACTAATAATAATAATTTAAATACTAAAACACCAATTTCAATTGTACATCAATCATCTAAAAATTTTTTACCATTTCGAACTCATACACCATCAAATATTAATCCTATAATAGCATTATCTAATGAACCATATGTAAAATTAACATCATTTCGTAAAGTTGATCAAGATAATAATCCATCAATAACAACACTTGAATCAAAAAATAATTTATCATCTGGTTTATTTCCTAATCAATCTGATTCTAATATAGATTATGATATTTATAATAAATCAAATTCATCATGTTTATCTAAACAAATAAATAGTTATTCATTACCTAATGTTTCATTACAACGAAGTAATAGTACATTACCAACAAATTCAAATATACTTGATTCACCAATTATTCCTAAATTTTTATCTTCAACATCAGATAAAAATGATGGTGATGATGAAGTTTTTTTAACAACAGATCAAAATCAAGTTGTTGCTGCATCAACATTTGGTGATTCAAGTATGAAATCAAAAGTTTTACGTGCATCATATCGTGGTAAAGCTAATACAATGGATCGACGAATAGCAAAATCAGCACCATTACGTTCATTATCAACATCATTAACACATAATTATATAAAACATTCAGTTAATAATCAACCAAAATATTTTATTACAAAAACTGATGATAAATTAATAACAGATAATGTACCAATTAATTATCCACTTGATTCTGTTCTTAATTTTACTTTACAATTAGAACAAACATCAAATGCTGATATTCAACGTCGACATACAATTTCAACAGATAGTATTGATCCATTATTATTAAATGGTTTAACTGATGATGAAAATACATTAAATTTAATGGAAAAAACAAATGGATATCATTCACCTATGTCTATAGTTAATGATAATAATAATGAATCAACACATACAGATGAAAATAAACAAGAAAATGTATTAGAATATGATCGATTACAAAATAATTCATCGATCAATAGTGAAACTATTCAGTAAGTTAAATATATTAATATAAAAATTATTTCGAAATTGTTATTATCGATATAGTTTAATTAAAAATTTTATTTTAAATTGAGATTAAATATAAAGAACTATACTTAATTTTATGCTTAAAATTAATAAACCAAAAAAAAAATAGTCAATTTAATCTTATTTCTGTTTAGATTTGTTGTTTATAAAGAAAAAATGAAAGAATTAATTTCATTAAAATATTCTTCTAATTTAATGTTTTTATCTGATTATTCAATACCAATAACACCAAATCCATATTTTTCTCAAGAAATAATACCATTTGATTCAAATGGTGTTCATCTTATAATATGTGTACATGGTTTAGATGGTAATTCTGGTGATTTACGTTTAATGAAAACATATCTTGAATTATGTTTACCATCATGTCGATTAGATTTTCTTATGTCATCATCAAATCATTCATCAACATTTGATGATATTGATATTATGGTTAAACAACTTATTGAAGAAATTGATACACATATTGAACGTTATGAATTAAAACCACAACGTATTAGTTTTATTGGTCATTCATTAGGAAATCTTATTGTACGTGCTGTTATAAGTCATACACGTTTTGAACGATATAGAACATTACTTTATACATATTTATCATTATCTGGACCACATTTAGGAACATTATTTAATACAAGTGGTTTGGTTAATATGGGTTTCTATTAGTTTAGTTTTTTTTGTATTTTTGTTTTTATTTTTTATTTTTAGGAATGTGGTTAATGCAAAAATGGAAAAAATCATGTAGTTTATCACAAATGTCATTTAAAGATCATATCGATCCAAAACAAACATATTTATATAAACTTAGTAAAAAACCTTGTAAGTTAAATAAAAACGAAAATAATAATAATAATAATAACAATAATTTATTTTTATTTTTCAGGTCTAGAATTTTTTAAAAATATTTTATTAGTTGCTTCACCACAAGATCGTTATGTACCATTTCATTCCGCTCGAATTGAAGTTTGCAAAGCTGCATTGAAAGATACTGTTTATGGTTTGTTGTTTAGTTTTATAAGAAAAAAACACACGAGAATTTTATCTTACTATATATACGCAATGACGCTCAAAATTGATAGTATATCTGACAGATGATGGTTGATTATTATATTATATATACTGAAAATTTTATCAGTTTGAGTTATATATTTATTGTGATAGATTCATTTATTAGATAAACGATCAATTACGAGCATCATTCTAAATTTAAAATCTATTATTATAAAATTAAGTAAAGCTTAAAAAAAAATCAAGTTCTTCATATTTATCTAGAAATTTTTATTTTGAGTCATGTATCACTCGAATATTCCATTAGATCAGTGATAGTTCCGGAATATTCTTGCATATATATATTTATTCGTATATATACTCTTTCCTTTCTTCTCATATATAGTTAGTTAGTTAAGTATGTATTTCTATAATTTGAATAATATTTTCAGGTTCGATATATGTTGAAATGATTAATAATTTACTTGCACCAATCCTTCATAATCCATCAATAACATTTGTTCGTTATAATGCTTTTCATAACATTCCATCGGGTACTAACAATATTATTGGACGTGCAGCACATATAGCTATATTGGATTCCGAATTATTTGTTGAAAAACTTATATTAGTTAGTGCTGCTAAATATTTTAAATGATAATTTATAAATTACTTTTTTATTTAATATATATATTTAAAAGATCTGACTTCTATTTTCCTTTTCCTTCTTTTATTTTTTTTTTTGTTCTTCTTTTCCATTTATGCTTTTATCTGTTTAAACCCGGTTTGATATATTAATTATTTGCTCTGCAATGTATTTTCTGTATGCTTGTTAGTATGCTTCCAAAGATGATGAACATTATTAATTAGTTTTTCTTTCTTTTTTCCTTTCCCCCTTTTTCTTTTCTTTGCTCAGATATATAATGTATACATAGAAAGAAAAAAAAATCCAACTGAAATATGAGAATATTATGTAATAGAGATTTACTTATTTTTTAGATATATTTTATTATTTTAAAATAATCTAACAATGCCATTAGCTAAAGATCTTCTTCATCCATCACTTGACTCAGAACGTCGAAAACATAAAAAGAAACGACTCGTTCAAAGTCCAAATTCATATTTTATGGATGTTAAATGTCCTGGATGTTACAAAATTACAACAGGTAAAATAAAAAAAAAAGAAACAAAAGACATTTAATCTTCTTTCTTTTTTTTTCATAATTGAAAATAAATTATCTATTATATATTATTATTTTAGTTTTCAGTCATGCACAAACCGTAGTTCTATGTGTTGGTTGTAATTATGTACTCTGTTCACCATCCGGTGGTAAAGCTCGTCTTACGGAAGGTTGTTCATTTCGTAAGAAACGTGATACACCATTAGCACGCAAAGATGATATCGAACGAAATTAAATGATATATTATACAATCCAACATTAACAAAAAAAATTTGAAAATCATTAGAATAATATCGTTTTGATTTTTTTTTTGTTTTTGTTTTTTTGAAAAATTTTCTTTGTGTGTATTATTTAAAAAATAAGAAAAAAATAAAAACATCATTTTAAAATAAAAATCATTTTTTGCAAGATATAAATGATACTATAAATATATTTTGATGATAACTAAATATAAAAAAAAGAAATGATTGAATATGATATCATAGGTTTTTTTCTTTATATAAATTATATCAGCTGACTAGAAACCATCGACCCCATCATCTTTAGCCCCTTAACTGAATTTACCCGATAAAGATTTTATACGACATATATTGTAGGTGTAATGTTATTTCTTCGTTTTTTTTTTTCTTTCTATCAAATCATCTTACTGGAGTCAGTAAAACATCTTATTTATAATGGCGATAGTTGACTATCTTTCTCTATTTCTCTCTCTCTCTTATTCTCTCTCTCTAGGCGCATGACGACGGCATTTATATGCATGTATGCATCAATGTTCGTTTTGTTTGCCTATTTATTATTTTCTCTTCGTCATGTTTTTTTTTCTTCTTCTCTTTTTCTCTTTTTTTTTTTCTCTTGATTGTAAACGAGCGAACGAGAGAGAAAGAGCGACATATAAATAGAGGGCGATGATGAAGGGCTCACTGTTGGTTTTTTCCGTCATTTCATTTGTGTATATGCATACTGTTAATGGTATGAGAACGAACGTGGTTCGAATCTCGGCTCGACCATTTTCTTTTCTTTTCTCGGGTAAAGTACATCGTCATCGCTATGTAGTCTAATATTATTCAATGAGAGAAGAAATATAAAACATCCATTCTTTCTCCTCTTTTTTTTTTTCTATTCTAGGCGATGACGTTGGCAAATGCGACTTGGTGCACAACGGGCATCCGTTCGTTTATAAATATAGAGAGAGTCAAACATATGGTTATTTTTTTTTTGGCTAAAAAAAAAAAGAGTGGGCTTATTCAGAAAGAGGGGAATATATTGTTGAGTGAAATAAAAACATGTACATCTTGTCAAATAGATTGAACACTCAAAAGAAAATATATGTATATATAAGATAATAATAATAATATTAATAAATGCTGGTGCACGGTATTCATCGTCCATCAAATGCTGATCGAAAGAGATGCAATCGAGTGCTCTGCTACTTGCAATATGACATGTTTTTCTAGAACTCATTCAAATATAAAAATTTTTATTTTGCATTTTTCTTTTTTTTGATGATATTAACAAACGCAATAAAAAGAAGAAATGAGCACAAATCAGACAGACAGAGAAAGAGAAGGAAAAAAACTTAATTCAAATTTTTTTCCTTTTGTTTTTGTTTATTTCTAAGAATAGATGTCACCAGTTATTGGTATCTAATTAGTTGTTTATAATTAATATCATTAAGAATTCTATATATAAATTAATTCAATAATATAATTATATAAAGAATTTAAATTGTAAGAAATATTTTTAAAATAAAAAAAATACGTAATATTATTTAATATAAATAAATAATATATAGATGTCAGTAGATATATGTTATTTATATGAGATGAACACGTGAACGTATGTGCAAGTGTTCTAGATATTTAACACAAAATCAAATGAACATACGAAGAACATATATATATCATCGATGTTGTTCTTCTTCATATCAACGTCGTTATTATTCAAAATTTCGATTGAAAAACAAGAAATTAAGGTATGATACCTTGAGTTCTCATACAATATATATCAGAATTTCATTTCTGACATTAAAAAAGAGAAAAGAAAATTAAATAAAATTTTCTCAATCTAAATAATTATTTATTATTATAAAAGTCGGTATTGTTTAAATAAAAATAACAAAAAACCAAATTTTTTTGTCTTTAAAAACTTTCAAAAAAAAAAGTTTTTTTTCCATTTAAAAAATATTTTTGAATAATATGAAATAAATTTGTTTTTTCAGATATCATTTTCCATATTTATTGAATAAATTTACTTAAAAATGGAATTACAACCAATACGACAGTTTGATTATTTACAGCGGACACTTTCAATATTTTTGTCAAATTCATCTGATATGTCTGAACAATTTGAATTATTAATCGATGAACTTATTCGAGAAAATAAACAAATTAATCAATCCCCAAAGGTTTTTTTATTCTTGTTAACATTACAATTTAAAATAAAAATTTATTTGTTTTTAGCACTCTCCAGAATCTTCATCATCAGATTCAAAATCTGATTTACAAACTACATCTAATTCACCTCAACCATTACCAGTAAGTTATAATAAAATTGACCAAAAAAAAAGAAATCTTTTTTTGCTATTGTCCATAGAAAAAACGTTCAGCACCAATAGCAACAAATTCTAAACCACCACCAACAAAACGTTTAAAATCTTTAACAACTAAAGATGATGATGATAATAATATAAAAAAGAAAAAAACTTCTATAGAAGAAAAAATTTCTACTAATGAAAAAGATGATGATATTACTGAAGATGAAGATGATAATAATGATATTAAAACAAAATCTTCAGAATCTCAAATAAATTCTTCATCAACACGAGATATTGATGAATTTGCTATTGAATTAGGTCTTGTTTGTAATAAATGCATGTAAGTAAACAAAAATTATTTTTATTTTAAAAATATCAATTTTTTTCTTTTGTATATTGTTTTTTCATAGGGTTCTTACAGAAGAAAAAGATAATCGTTTAGTTGAATGTCATGAATGTCATGCTAAATATCATCAAAAATGCCATAAACCACCAGTTAGTACAGCTGATATCAGTGATCCTCGATGTTTATGGTATTGTTCGAAATGTCGAAGATTGATTAATAAAAGAGTAAAAAAAATATATATATAAATAAAAAAATCTTAATAATTATTTTAATTTATTTATTTCAGCAACAATCACAATCTTCAATTAAAGAAACAAAATCAAATAGTAATTCATCATCATCAACTAATAAATCAAAAACTACTGAATCAATATTATCTACTGCAAAGAAAGGTCTATCAACTTCAATAACCGATGTGACTACAGGACTTTTTTCATTTAAACCAAAAGTATGTTGTTCGAATTTTCGAAATAGAACTATCTAATTGAAATATTTTTTTTTTTAAGTCGTCTGATTCAATTACATCAGATAATACAATAATTAGTAATCCATCAATATCTAATTCAAATACTTCAGTAACTAATGGAACTACAACAACAACAACAACAACAACAACAAAAAATACAAATGGATGGGCATCATTAGCTACTGGGTTTAAAGAAAAAAAGACAGCATCAGATGTAACGAATACAACTACAAATTCTTCAGCAAGTTCAATTCTTGCTGAATTAACAGCATTAACTACACCATCAAGTAATAGTAATAATATTACAAAACGTTCACCACCATCACCTAAACCATTAACTCCAACAACTTCATTGAATCCTTTATTAAAATCAATAAATGGTACTAATACAAATTCATTAAAAACAACAAGTTCATCATCACTTTCATCATTAAAATTAAATAAACCATCATCACCTCCTGTATTAAAAACTCAATTATCATCATCATCATCATCATCATTAAAATCTACCCAAAAAATATTACCGACATCAAAAAATTTACAACGAATTAGTTCACCAACACCACTTGGTCGACAAACATCCGTTGTTAAATCTCCTCCATCAACAACTACTCCAACATATAATCGTTTAAATAGTTCGGGTAGTAATAGTTCTGGTAGTAATTCCCCATCATCAACAAATAATTCAAATACAAAAATTGCAACTGGCTTGGATTTTGAAAAACGTTTAAAACAAATGAAAAAACTAGCGGCTGAAAAAAGTTTGACTAAAAAATGTTGAAAATATTTTTTTTTGTGTGTGTGTGTGTATGTTCGAATGTTTAATATGAGTGTAAGTAACTGTGTGTGCTGCTTTGATCCGTTTCTTTTTTTTTTCTTTTTTTTTTTTTTGTCGAATCTCTTTTCATTTACTCTTTCTCTCACTCATCACACACACAAAGAACAGTAAAAACAAAACAAAGAGACTTTGTGTGTGAGAAGATTGACTAATTATGTTCATATTTAGATTAGCATTTCTTTTTTTTTCTTCTTTTCAACAACAGAGAATTCAAATCAAAAAAGAAAGAAATACTAGTCAACTATTCATTTACTAGTAAGATATTCTTTGAATATTTTCTGTAGATTAATTTAAAAAAAAAAAAAAGAAACCAAAGAGATTTATAAAAAAAAAAAGAAATAATAATCGTTTGAATTTATATTGAAAGACTTTTGTCATAATATTATTCCTTTGAAAATAAAGTCAGATTAAATTCATATTATGTTTGAATTAATTAATCATTTTTAAATACATGGATGATTAATAACAAAAACAAACTATTATCACACTCTACAAGGACACAATATGAAAAAAAAATGGATATTTGATCTAATTAATGAATGTTGATATCAATGAAATAAATATAACAATGGTTTTTTTCTGTATATATAACGGGACTAAACTTATATTATAAGAACTATATGAATAATATATAGATAATTGAAGCTAATAATCAATTTTTCTTTCTGAACTATCTTCATAAAGTTAATCAAAAAATGATATTTAATATTGAACATTCGTTTTATCCTATAGTCGATTTGTACTTGATAACATTATATTGTTTATCAGTATCTTTCATCAAAATCATGTTGTCATTATGTATTATGTCATCATGTCTTTATATATTCGTTAGTTTTACCTTTACAAGGTCCATATATACTATTTTTTTTGTTAACTCATTTCATTTTAGTATTTTAAAAAATTCTCATAATAATCATTGAAATATTCAGATCATTTTTATAGTAAGTATTATAAACGTAAATATGTAAAATAATGAAGATGTATCATCTTAGAGTGAAACAACTGAATAAAGTTTAATTAGAATTGGATCAAAAAACTAATAATAATGTAGAAGGTTATCATAGATATTTAAATTGATTTTTGAATCTACAGGATTAACATAAGAGATAAAGTTTTCATTGTTACTAATAAATCTATAAATTTGATATGATTATGAAATTTAACAAACTGTTTTTTACGAATTTGGAGTTCAATTCGACTAGTTTTCAAGTTCTAGTACAAGCATATAAAATACAACTAAATGATAGTGATGTCAAATCAATCGATCACAGGATATTTCATTGCAGACAAGTCGAAAACTAATATGCTATACGATACAACAAATAAAAACTCATTTCAAACCATCCTAATTGAATAGATTTCATAATGTAAACGATTACTTTTTCATTAAAAAACGGTATTGCAATCAGAAATAGTCGAATCTTTATCGTAAATATATTCTATTATTGATTATCTTTAATAATAAATAAAGATAAAAATAATTTTTAAATCTATATTTTTTTGTATATTTGTATAAAACGAAATATACTCAAAACAAAAATAGTTATACAAATGAAAACAAATAATTAAAGTTGAAAATCTTCAAATGGTTGTTGTTTTTGATAAATAATTGATTTAAGTAAATATCCTGGTGTAAGAATTTGAATATTTTTATGCCATTGTTTATATTTATTTTCTAATTGATAACGATTGGATGTTGGATCAGCAAGTACAATAAGAATATTTGATTGAATTTTATTTGATGTTATTTGTTCAGGATTAAATAATGTTGCACCAGTTAATATAGCTAATTCAGCTAATTCATGACGAGTTAATACACGTTGAAATGAATTACAATCAATTGCAAATATTATTGAAGATGAAAATAATGGAATTGTTGAAGAATGTCGTGCTAAATGCATTGTTGACATTGTATCATCACCATGTATTTCATATGGTATTTCATCAAGAATTTCATTTTGTAATAAACATTCTTCAATCCATCGTATTGAAACAATAAATATATGTCGAGCAACAGCTTGAAAAATTTTTTTAGAAAAAATACATTGATATGGTGTTAAAGAATCATCAATAAGTAAATGTGTTGTTGAAGAATTAATATTCATATTATTTGAAAGTGAAGCATATGAAGAAAAATGTTTTATAAATAATTCAAGTTGATGCTTAAAAAATAAATATTTGATTTTTCAATTAAATAAAATTAATTAATTTAGTTTTTTTTTTCTTACCCATTGTTTATCTTGTAAATGAATTGTTGCAATTGATACATGTCGATGTTGAATATTATTTGTTGGTGATATTAATAATGGATTAGTATAATCATATTCAATTGAACTTTCAGATTTTGTATCATCATTATCATTAATTTCTGTATTTAATTGTGTAATATGAGAAGATGTTTTATTATTTAACTAATATAAAAAAATTGATTTATTTGAAAAAAATTTGTTATATCTTACATTTTGTTCTAAATGATGTTGAAATTTTGTAAAAATTTGTTGAATTTGATTAACATGTACATTTGAATTATCAGTTGATGTTGACCAAGAATTTATTTGAGATTTTTTTCTTATTATAGAACGTTTTTTATTACTTATCTAAATTAATAAACGAAACAAAATATATATTAAAATATTTTTCTTTTCGGTTTTTCTTCTTTCAAAATAATCAATTGAAAACTAACTCTATTGTTATTTGTTTTTTTATCAGAAGATCGTAAATGTCTATAAAATTTAATAAAAATATTTTATATATAAATTTTTCTTTTCTTAGAAAATTTATTCTACTTTGCACAAAGAGAATTTCGTTGTGATCGTGATATACATCCATCTTTTGAACAAATACTACGTCGACGTTTGACATCAATAATATATTTATGACCTGTGTTGTTGTCTGTTTCAACACGATACGACATGATAATAGACGAGTCAAATAATATATATATTTGTAGAATGAAAGAAAATAAATTTTCTACATTTATATAAATTATTGTTCGTTTTTATTGTTTTCTTTTTCTTACACGTGACTTGTTTAAACTAATATAGAACGATATGTTAATATAGAATAACGATTTAATAAGAATTTGAAAATATATATATGAAAAGAAGAAACGGAACAATTGTATAAGTAATATTTGAAAATATTTGATAAAAAAAAGAATTTATATATTATTTTTTATTGAATTTAATATTTATCATTATTTTTCTTTTATTTATTACAAATGAAAATTAGATATTAAACAATCAATTTATGTAATAGAACCAGAATTTTGTGCTTTTACTGTATATAAGCTTTAAAATCTTGTATCTATTTTCAGACATGCTGAAAATTATCAGAATCGGTCATTTATGAATTTTAAAGTAAAAATTCATTGGGATAAAATGTCTTTTTTTCAAAAAAGAATATTTGAGGAATCGAAAAACTATCTAAATAATGCATTTTCTTATCTACAAACTTTTAATTTCGAATTACAATAATAAAAATACAGCTATATTCAAAACAAATTTCCACATAATTAAACTCTTTATTTAACGATTTTCTGCTCATTAGAAAGCAATTACAAAATTTATTTTTTTTGTTCTAGGAAAATATGTTCATTAGTTATATTACATATTGATTATATAGAAGTGTGATTTCTTTTCTTTTCGATACATTTATATATTTATTCATGACAACAACTAGTAATCTAAATAAATTATCATATGTCAATATTATATTATCGGAGCAAAAATATATACAGTGTGCTCCTGATATTCGTTGTGAAATAAATATTACATTTAACACTATCTATTTTAATATTAACAAATTGAAATAAATAAATTCATCTAAATATTTGGTGAAATAAAGTAAAGTTATCAACAACATATTATGCATTAGTATCTACATTAGCAATAAATACTTTCATCGAAGTTGACATTTATAATACGGCAATGAAGTATCATACAAGTTATCCTATAGAAAATATCTTGTTGATGGTAAAACCCAAAGTTAAGAAGAGAAAATCTAAAAATATTGATTAAGTCGAACTTTTTCTTAGCTGCAGAATTTAAAAATACTGAAATTATTTTTGTAAAAAAACTGTCTGATATTCATGAACAAAAAATTTGTTCTATTATAGGCTATCAATCAGTATACAAAGCTACTTGAGAGTAACATATATATGAGGATATGTTTATATAACGAGTTTTGAGGAAGATATCATCATTTCTTAAAATTAACTGAAGTAATATTGTACATTTCATAAAAAAATCATGAATATAACTTTAAAAATTGCGATATTATGTTCATTTTTTATACAAATATCAAGTAGATGTCAGTGGAAGTTCAATATGAATTCTAATATGACTCATAATCAAGTGGTATTGGTTCCAAACATTTATAATTAGTTAACAAAAAGAGAGACTTTTTTGGCATCATTGTCATTTTTTTATACATAATTTTATTAATATTTTCTTTTTGTAAGCTCTTTGTTAATGTTATCCGTTTCGTTTGCTATTTAATTATGTTAATTTCAGATTAAAAATTAGGGTTTTCTTTTTTGTTTGATAATTTGATATGAATAATCGCTATTAGTAATACGATGGCATTGTGAAATTTGATCAATCAAATATTATAATTATTACATATAAACGGAACGAATTATTCATTTCATCAATATGTATAACGGAATACCTCAAGCAGTAGCCGATCTTTGGTAATAAAATGTTTTCTATATTGTAATAATTAAAATTTATTTTCGTAATTTTTTATCTAGTGAGAATGATGATTTAGCTACAATGATTATTGTTGATAGTGTATTTGGTTTTTCAACACATAAAATGAACGTTCGTTTCCGAACAAATCGTCGTTTATTACCACAATGGAAATTAGCTATTGAACAATTTCAACAACATCTTGATTATGAAAAATGTTTTAATGAAGTCATTTCAATTGGAACATGGTATGAACAATTTCTTATACGAAAAAATTCAACACAAATAATTTCATTTAAAGAACATGTAAATAAATAAATATTAAATAAGAAAAAAAATAATAAAATCTTCTCGATCTATATTTAGTTTTATCGTTTTCTTCATTTATTTAATCAAAATTCAGGTGTTATACTTCAACCATGTTATCGTTATTCAACAGAAAAATCCGGAGGAAAAGTAATAGCTACTAAAGCATGGTAAAAAGAAAAATCATTTCTTCTTCTTTTTTTTTTATATATAAATTATAAATTTATTTATATTAGGGCAGTAAATGATAAAATTGAAATGTTAATTGGTTGTATAGCTGAATTAAGTCCTCAAGAAGAACATGCTTTTCTTAAACCTGGAATTAATGATTTTTCTGTTATGTATTCTTGTCGAAAAAAATGTTCACAATTATGGCTTGGTCCTGCAGGTATTAAATTTAATACAGAATAATGATGATAAAAATCACACAATTTTAAAGTTAAATACAAATATAAAATTCGATCAAGTTCGATAATTCTTTTTTGATCTATTATTTCAATCTTAGATAAAAATTTTCTCTTGTTCTATGCAATGTCAATGTATACATTAATAATGCAACAATTATTTATACAATTATAGAAAAAAAAACAATACTAAAAATCAAAGTACTATATTAGATTGAAGAGCAAATTTATAGATAGTTGCCAGAGTATTTTTACTCAATAGCTCTTCGTTATTTTATATTTTGATTCATTTGATTTTCTTTGCTATTTTTGATTAGCAATATTACTAAATTTTCTATTCGATTTACTTTCTTTTTTTAGCTTATATCAATCATGATTGTCGTGCTAATTGTAAAGTAAATAAATCATTTCAGTTAATATTATATTGATATATTTATCTTTTTTTTTCATTAGTTTGTAGCTGCAGGTTTAAGTTCAGCTTATATTCATGTACTTCGTCCTATTGAAATTGGTGATGAAATTACTTGTTGTTATGGATCAGATTTTTTTGGTGACAATAATTCACTCTGTGAATGTCGTAGCTGTGAATTGTAATTTTATCTTTTACCTATTAATAACATATATCTATTTAATATATATTAGACTTGGTCATGGTGCATTTGCTCAAACAAATTCATCAATATCAAGATCATTAAGCAATACTGATATTACTTCTGATCAAACAATAATATTATCTAATAATAATGAACAATCAATAAATAAGAATATTATTATTTCTACACGTTTACGTCAAACTGATAAACGTTTACGTAAAATTTATTCAGCTAATAATATAAATACAATACAGGAGAAAAGTAAGAATTTTTTTTTCTTAATAAAAATAATAATTTCATTTATTTTAGATAAATTAACTGAAATAATAAAAGCTCCAATACGTATAAAAAAACGAAAAAAAGCTTGTCGAAATGAGAATGGTCAATTTACATCTCCATCGAAAGAAGTTAAATCTATTAACATTGTATATTACGAATTATAATATTAGAAATATTAAGAATTAAATTCTTTTTCTATATATTATTTAGACAACTAAATCAATTTCTTCTATTCGAAATAATACAAACAACAAAAAATCAGTAATTTATCGTATATAATTTTTCATTAATTTTTTTTTCTTTTTAAATTTTAGTCAATTCAAAAGAAGGATACAAATAACATTCGAAATACTTTTTCATTGCAATCATCATCATCATCATCATTATCATCATCGTCTTATTCTTTACTAACATCAAATAGAATAATATCACATAGACGACAAAGTAGTTCACATTCATCTTTATCAAAATCACCTGTTACTATTACTCGACATCAGCCAACAATAACAACTTCTTCAGATTCAGCATTTTTTTCTGATGGTACAAATTCAAATTCTTTATCATCATCAACAATACCAATTAAACAAATATCAAAAACAATACTACAAATTACTACTTCACAAGTAAAATTTATAATAGTGGATAAAAGTTTCTATCCTAACCGAAAACTATCTAACACAGTGAATCCTGATCGTAGACAAAATCTCAGATCTTCTCTCCGTACTGAGGTTTTTTTTCCTCATCTTCTTCATAAAATTATGCCATACTTGAATGAAATACTGATACCTTTCGACTTGTTGAAATAAAGATATGAATCTCCATTTATCATAAAGGCTATAATACTGAAGGTTTTAGAAGAAATCCGCTCATACTTATGCAGTCTACAGTAAAATTTTCAGGCCGAACAGTTGAGCCTAGCTAGAGATTTGAATCAAATACTAATAGGGTTGCAACATGCCAGTTTCTCGTATACGTAATATATTGGGCACAATTTAGCGAAGATATATCCGTTTGTAATGAAAATTTCACTAAACAGAAACTAAGAGCAAGAATTTCTAATGATGTATTCAACTGCATTATATCTTTTTCCTAGGCCAAGATTATATAATAAGAAAAAAAAATCTTGATATTGACCTAATACTTCAACCTCAGTAAAGAGATAGGACTCAAGCGGTTGCTTGTGATCAAGTTGGATCAATTTCCTGCTTTAATACAAATTTCAGTTCTTATCTAGGATGGAAACTTATGTCCATTACTGTAAATTGTTAAAAATAACTTTTTTTAAATTTATTCTTAGATCAATAAAATAAATTCTCGATCATCAAATCATCTTTCACCTACTTTATCGACTTCTTCATCTTCTTCATCTTCTTCAATATCATCATCATCATCATCATCACCACGAACATATTCAAATAATCGTCAACGAACTAGTTCACAATATTCATCATCATCAGCTTCATTAACAACACATTCAACTAATCCAAATTTTCTTGTTTGGCGTCCAACTATTCGTTCTGATCGTCATTCAAGTACTTCTTCTATTAGTTCATTATCATCAACAACTAATAGTGATAATAATGATAATAATATAAATAATAATAATGAACAAAATATAAATGATTTATCTCAACGACGAGTTTTACCAAAATTAACAATACGTATAAGACCTAATCCTATTTTATTAAATAAATTTGAAAAAATAAATTCAACAAAATCTTCTCTTCTTACAATTAAACTTAATAATGAAAAACGATCATTAACAGATACAACAAGTCATAAAACGTCATCATTAAATTCAAATAAACGTCGAAAAACATAACAAAAAAAACAAAAACAAAATTTAATTCATCTTTTTTACTTTATTTTCTGCATATATAGCATTGTTCAGATGTTTGCTTGTAATTTTCATATATATATATATATTTGCATGTGTGTATATTTACCGATCTATAATATCTAATATTATAGATTTAGATTTTCTATTGTGTTTTTTTTTCTTATTAATACAAAAAAATTTGCATATGTATAGTTTTTCCGCAATAAAAATTCTTTGTTGTGTTTTTCATTCGAATGAAAACAAATAATAATAATTATAAAAAACTAGATTTCAGATATGGTGCAAATATTAATTGAAAAGTAAATAATTCAAATAAATTCTTTTTTTCTATAATATGTTTTAATTAAAAGAGGAGAAAATTCAACAGAATTAATTTTAATTGAATTACAAGGTGCATTAGTAAGTTTATTATTTTTGAATAATTTTTTTCTTTATTTTTTAAATATAGGAATATGCTGCAGAGAAACAATCATTATTAGGTGAACGTCTTGGTTTTCTTTTTTTTACACAAAATGTAAGTGTGATGATATATCAATTATAAAAAAATACACACACATTAAAATTATTTTAAGGATATGCCAATATGTGTAATTGGACAACATATTCTTGATGGAAAAATGGTTGAACTTGAAAAACCTTTATTAGTTATGCGTAAACGACAAGCAGATGGAATGAATAATACTAGTTATCAAGTTGAATGTATAATTAAACGAAAATTACTCTTTCATAAACGATCAAAATCAATTGTGCAATATTCATCAAAGAAATCTTGATTAAATTTAGGTTTTTTTTCTTCTTGAACTGATAAGTAATATATAAATATAATAGGATGTTATAATCAAAATATATGTTTGATAATTAGAGATAAATTGAATGTTTTAACTATTATTTTATTAGTATGGTTCGATACACATTCTTTCATATTCTAAAGTAATTCGATCTAGTTTCTCAAATTTTTGTGAACTTCTCTGGATGAAACCTATAACATATCATGTTGAGAAAAAATATTATCTCATTTCATTCCGAACTTTGGTTTAGATTATCAAAGGAGAAGTGGTAACATATTATAACAAAAATCTAAAAATTGATACACAACCGTAACTTTTAATCTGTAGATGACGTTAGTCTCCAGTATCTTAATATTTCAATATTTTTTTTTTTTTTTCGAAATTATTAAGAATTTTCATTAAATTAATAATATAATCATAAATTTATAAAATATAACATACAACTAATTTCTAATTGGTTATTTTATTTTTTTCTCTATAATGTTTAAATACAATCTAAACCAGATGTTTAACAATTATATTTTAATTTAAACTAATCATATGTATTGTTTTTGTTAATGATTAATATTTTTTCTTATGATTAATATCATTATATAAAGTAACTGATGACTCTCACAGCATCATCTCTTCAAAATGATATTGACAATCTTACTGAACGTCATACATCATTTAAACGAAAATGGCTTGATAAACAACGAAATATTTCTGATTTAATTGCATCAGCTATTGTTGTATGTCGTGTAAATGCTGATGATATTCAACATAATGAACAACAACAACAAACATTATCGTCAGATACAATTAATAATTCAGAATTTGAGCATTTACTTATTGATTATCTTAATAAACATGCACCAGTATCAATAACAACTATATCACAAATATTTTCCAAAGAAGAAGAACAAATAAATAATATATTAAAAAAATTAAAAATAAAATTTGATGTTGATGGTAAAACAATTTTACCAATTGAAGATGTAAATCAATCAATAAACACAAATACATTATCAAAATCATCTTCAAGTCCAATAAAACGTTCATTACCATCATGGATGGGTTTACCAACACGTCGTGGTACATTATTATCACGTGATCGTCCATCACGTCACCTTGTTAATTTACTTTCACGTTTAACTGTAAAAGAATTAGAACGAGAAAATTTTAATGTTGAAATGGATCGTTTACTTAATCGACAAACATCAATGGAAAAAATGCTTTTACATCGTTTTCGTACAAATGATATAATACAAGAATATTGTCAATATACAACACGTGATGAATGTCCATTAATAAATCCTCATTTACATCGACATTCACGATCATTATCAATATCATCTGATAATGATCAACAATCAACTGATGATGATATACAAATAAAAAAAAAACGAAAACGAAATGATTCATTAGATTTAAATGAACAAACAAAACGTACATTACATTATTATAGAAAAAATGGAAGAAATATTAATTCATGTGGTAAAGTTCATTTTAGACGTTTAATTAAAGCTCATACAGATGTTGCACTTGGTGATTGTTCATTTCTTAATACTTGTTTTCATATGGTATGAAAAATCAAAACGTTTTTTTTTTTGTAATTTATCTTATTTATTTTTTTCTTTGGTCTATAGGAAACATGTAAATATATTCATTATCAAATAGATAAAACTGATTTTGTTCCATCATCTAATAATAATTTAAATAATAAACCAAATCGTCATTTACCAATTGTTGAACGAATAAGTCCAAATTCTTTACCACCACAATGGGTTCAATGTGATTTACGTCAATTTGATATGTCTGTACTAGGAAAATTTTCTGTTATTATGGCTGATCCACCATGGGATATTCATATGGAATTACCATATGGCACAATGGCTGATGAAGAAATGAGAAGACTTGATATACCATCATTACAAGATGAGGGATATATATTTTTATGGGTATAAATTTCATTTTTCTTCGTTTAATATACAAGACAAAAAGTAATGTAACGTTATTTTTTTTTATGTATTTCAGGTGACTGGTCGTGCAATGGAACTTGGTAAATATTAAAAAAAATATATATATATAAGATTTTTATTTTCTCGTTTTTTCTTTTATTTAAGGACGTGAATGTCTTCGTATATGGGGTTATCAACGATGTGATGAAGTTATTTGGGTAAAAACAAATCAATTACAACGTATTATTCGTACAGGACGTACTGGTCATTGGTTAAATCATGGTAAAGAACATTGTCTTGTTGGTGTTAAAGGTTCAACTATTGGAACGAATCGTGGTCTTGATTCTGATGTTATTGTTGCTGAAGTACGTGCAACATCACGTAAACCAGATGAAATATATGGAATGATTGAACGTTTATCACCTCGAACACGTAAAGTTGAATTATTTGGACGACCACATAATGTACAACCAAATTGGATTACACTTGGAAATCAATTAGATGGTGTTCGTTTAATTGAACCAGATGTTGTTCGAAGATTTCGACAAAGATATCCAAATGGATATACTATGACTTCAGCTAATCAACAACAACAACAACAACACCACCACCACCAGCACCAACACCAACACCAACACCAACACCAACACCAACACCACCAACAACAACAAGAAACGAAAACATCTGTAACTAATCAACAAACAAATATAAAATAAAAATAAAAACTAGAAACATTCAGTTTTGTTGTATGTAGAATATTTTTAATATATATATATATATATAAAATCAAAAAGATGATTAATTCAAATCTATTTCTATTCGTTTTTTTTTTATTTCGAATGTATTTAAATGTAATTTTATATTCGTTCTTCATAGTAAATCTTACGCTATAGAAAAAGAAAAAAAGACTGTCATTACACATTTTCTTTTGAAAAGGTTTATTTTCTTTGATAGGAAGAGAAAAAAAATAACGAAACAAAAAAAAAAAGAAATTGTAAATGTTAAAATGGTCATATATATTTGTTTTTACTCTTGAAAATTCCTACATAGATAATTACAAAATTCTGTTAAAGTAAAAAATTCATTTTTCAACATATCTTTAGTATTATTTTATTCGTTCTTTATTAACTATTATATATAAGAAAGAGGATGATTTTGACGTATTTATTATTGCTAGATATATCATTCACCTTATTCTTTATTTTTGTATTACTATCAACTAGCATGTGACATAGAGGAGAAGTAACAAAAAGAAAAGCTATTCGAAAGGTGAATATATATTGAATTATTCATATAAAGAATACGATATAAAAATATGTTTATGACGTATTATATGTATGTGAAAGGTAATGAATTTTTTTTTTTGTTTTATTTTAGATTAAATAATTAGTGATATTTATTTGCTTTGTATTTTTTTTTCATTTTGTGTACGTGGAAATACAAGTTTTTTATTATTTTTATTCCATTCTATGTAAGGTTGATATAATTATTTTAAATAAAAAAAAATGGCTCAAAGTGAACCAAGTGATGCTTTTCTTCAACAAGTATTTAAAAAGTAAAATTTATATTTATATAAATGTCTTTTTTTTATATATATGATATATTTTTATTTTTTATATTTAGGGTGGATACAGATGGATCAGGTGCTATATCATCTAATGAACTTCAAGCAGCCTTATCGAATGGTACATGGAGTCCATTTAATCCTGTATGATATGCATTTTATTTTATTAAAATTTAATATTTATGATTTGTTTTTTTTTTCTATTTAGGAAACTGTTCGAATGATGATAGGTAAATTAGAAATATTTAGTTTATTTTTTAATATGTTGAGATTAAGAATGAAAATATTTTTTTTTTGTTTCTTTTGATTTTATAGGTATGTTTGATCGTGATGGTTCATCAACTATTGATTTTGGAGAATTTCGTGCTCTTTGGAAATATGTATCCGATTGGGAAAAATGTTTTAGGTCTGTTTTTTTTAATAAAATAGAAAAATGTATATTATTCAATATTTAATTATTTAATTTATTATAGAAAATTTGATTTGGATGGTAGTGGAGCAATTGATAAATATGAACTTAAAACAGCATTAAGTTCATTTGGTATGTTTTCTATAAAATTAATACTATGATATATGTTTGTTTAAGGAAAATGAAGAGTATTCATAGGATTATGAGCAAAATAATTTTTTTAAAAAAAGCTGTAGGGGATACTGATATAATTTTAGCAGAAATTTTTTTCATAAAATAAATTATAGTGTCCGATTCAGTCTGAATATTTTAGTTAAAGATAGATAAATATTTTTAAAAACAAAATGACTCGAAAAATTGATAGAACTTTTCAAATCCTAGTGAATGTATTCTTTACAAACCGATAAGGTTTCAGAATATATTATAATGAGGACACATCCTAACTGTAACTTACTTGTTGCTATATAAAATGATATAATAATCTATTTATTTTTGTTTAGGTTATCGCCTATCAGATCGATTTTATGATCTACTTATAGGAAAATTTGATCGAACTGGTCGTGGTACAGTAGCATTTGATGATTTTATTCAAGCATGTGTTTCAATTCAAACATTAACTAATGCTTTTCGTCAATATGATCGTTATCAAAATGGACAAATAACTATTGGTTATGAAGATTTTTTGACACTTGTTTTTTCACTTAAAATGTAAATACGCTACAAGGGAAAAGTGATGCTTTTTTTCACTATTGTTCTTCATTATTTCTTTAACTATAATGTATAATCGAGATAAAATGTTAACAAATATTTTAAAAATTAAATTATCTAGTTTTTCTTTGCACGTGTGATAATCAACTAATTTTGCTTTGGATTCACCTTGCTTTGTCTTTTTTTTTTTTATATACATTCGATATTTTGATTTGTTTTTGTATTTTTATTTTCTTGCTTAGGAGATTCAATCTAAATTAATGGAATATACATGCAAAAGTCTTCCACTATTTCTTTTTATTTCATATTTACTGTGATTATCAAATCTCAGTTTATTTAAACTTCCTTTTTATATATTCTATTATTATTTAATTAAGTGAACAAATTGAAGAACAATCATATCTCATATTAATTTCTCAAATAAAAATAAAATTCTATGTATATGATGATACCTTTTTTGTTTATTATTATTATTATTATTATTATACTGATTTAAATAAAATCTATATTTTCATACATATTTGTTCTAACTAATATGTTGTCGTCATTAATGTTTGGCACATGTTTCAAGTAAGAAAAATATCGTGAAAAGAACTAAATGGCGAAGAAATGAGACAAAAAAAAATACAACTCATGGATATGCAATCTAATAATAATTATTAGAGATTTAAATAGGTCAAGATCTAAACTAGATTACTTTCTTATTATGTTATGTTTCTAAGTTTATAATTAAAAAACTTTTGTTTGTTGAATTGTTTTAAATCAATATATGTTCTTCTTATATAAATTTAGTTTTCTGTTTCCATTCACTTATCATCATACTATAAATATATGATGGAATATATAGGCCAAGTGCTTAAGCGGTCGACCTGTTCGAATAGCTAATAGATATAATAGCATTTAGATGCTTGTTAACTAAATAAGGAATGTGTTCTACGAACGTTTTTTAACAAGTTTCTCGCAACTTCGATATATTTAATATGCAAATGAGAATTTAAATTTCATATGTTGTTCAATAGTTATTGTTTTTAGCAAAAGTAAGATTTTAACTGAGTCTTGGATAGAAAATTATTTATGCTAACAATAATAAAATTGATATTTGATTTATGTACCATTTAAGAAATAAGTAATTAAAAATCAATCTAATTATTATTAACAATATCATGCAGATTATTATTTTTTTTTTATAAAGATATAAAATATAAAGTATCATTTAATAAAATCGTTATGATTAAATAAATATCTATATAGTACTTTTTCATTAATAATTTCAATATAGAAATGTAATCGAAAAAAAAAAGTGATAACCTTAAGATGTTTGTCAATTTAAATATTAAACAAACTTATATATTGAAAATGTTGACAAAAGTAAATAAAAAAAAAGAATTTTGTTATTTTTAAGCTTTCTAAATATAATAAGTGTTTATTAGGTTTTTTTAAGTCATTAATTGCTTGAATTTGAGAGAAAAAAAATGAAAGATATATTAAAAAATCTAAATGTACGTAAATGACATTACCATTACTAACATTCACATAAAGTTATTTTTTAATATAAAGTAAAAGAACAAAAAGAAAAAGAAAAAGATGATAGGCATCACTGGAAATTAATTGAAATAAATCGTTTCATTTTTGTTGAAATAATGAAGTCTTTTTATATGCGTTTAAATTAATTCATTTATTCCATATTAGATATATGTATATAAATGGTATATTTGTTTTGATCGATGGATAAAAGTCTGTCTTTCATCTTTCTTTCGCTCTTCATTTGTCGATCTTGTTCGTTACAATTGACATTTTGATGTAGACTATAAGATGAAAGGTCACAATATCAACACCTTGGAAAATGATGATGATGATCCTATTGCTTCTTCTTTTTTCTTTGTGTCATTGTATGATGATGATCATCATCATCATTGTTGAGAAAGAAAGCAAGCGGTTGATCAACCAGCAGGAATACAGCTGAGAAAATAAGCGACTGATCATCGAATATATTAAGCTTAAGTCAAGGTGTTGAGAGAGAGAGAGAGAGAAAAAAAAAGACGAAAGTTCCATACTGTGTATAGCATATGTAACTTGATCAGTTTACAATGATGAAGACGAACAAGATAAGTAAGCAAACTGGTCTATACCAGCAGGATCAAAAGCACAGCATGCCGATTAACGCACTCGACACCTTATCGCCACAAGCACACATTATGGATGATGCCACACATCACTATTTGTAGTGAAATGATCAAACATTAGACGGATATGCTATTGGCCAAAGTGAATAGACAATTGACGAAAAAAGACTCATCCAAAGCACATCTGCTAAATTGAAATGATTTGTTTTCAATTTGTTTGATTTTTTATTTTTCTATGATGTCATAAATAGTGATGATCAGTTCCGAAATAATTGATGAACTATAAAGTCTAATGATGTTTTCTTTTTCTTTTGACTGTATCATACATAATTGTTGAATTTAGAAAGGTTAAATATGAATATATATAAGTTTAAAAGAAATACTAACTTACTTATTAAAGTTTGCATTTAACTCTTACAAAAGGTTAGAGAATATTCAGGTTATATGTACTTATAACCTTAAGGTGAAGATTAAAAATCAATTATTTTTTAAAAATTAAGTAGTAATTTGTCCTGAAGCTTTTTTTCAAAAGAACGAAGTGACTTTTTTTTTTGACAGATTGATAATCGAAATTTTACATGAAATTATTTTTTGTAGATAAATAATATTCATTAAATTAAATAATTTATTTAATTATCAATTAAAATCTTCTTCCTTTTTTTTTTCAATTTGATTAGATAAAAAAACAAGACTAAATTCTATCACTGTTGTCCAGATTTATCTCTAAACTTAATTATCGTAATTTTATCCTTTAGTCTATTATACACTTCTGGTTCGAATTAAAAAGAAAACGTCTTGAATCGGAATGAACCAATGAACGTTTTCCACATGATGAGCAAAAAAATCCCTATGGAGAAAGAGAACATGATGATGAAGATAATAATGATGATGTTTAGAGAGAGAAAGGAAAAACAGTAAACAAGTTTATCGTTGGTTGCAATATACACAAAAATATGAGTATCGATGTGGGAATGATCAGCAACATCAGCAGACGTTTATAATATCTTAAAATAACATAGTGAAGAAGATGAAATTTTCTCAATTCATTTTTTGTTTTCTTGTATTTGCTGTTAAAATGTAAAGAAATCAGTTTTATTCGCTTGATTAAAAGCAAAGATTTTTTTTTATTTCGTTTTCTTTCAGTATTATTTAATTGATGAGTTTGATGATTGGCTTGGGGCATAAAGACACGGTGTATGCTTGCACTTATCTCTTCTAGCGTATGTTTATTCAAATTAGCCTACCCAATTTTCCTGTTCATCGAATCAATACGTTTGGTTCTTTCAATGTTCTCGAAATAGTAATGAAACAAGTTAAACAAACATTCCGTTTCTTTCTCTATCTTTCTTTCTCTCTTGCTTGCTTGCTGTCTCCTGACAACTTCTCCGCCTCAATCAATTTCTTTATAGGAAACATTCCTTTACTTGGCTTTATTAAACTAACGAAGGAACGAATGGGAATTTGTGTTGTTCTTTTTTAAGATTTCATCATTGTGAGAAGTGTGGAGCTTTTGTTCTTCCAATTTCAAGTTCTTCGCAAACAATCTGAAGCTAAAGAGTGAATTGTCACTGTTAAGAGTGGTGCATTATGAGAACGACGATCGAGCACTCAATTCTACACATACCTATTTCTATATGTATATATATATATATGTGAATATGTATATGTACGTATGTGCAATACCCGAGGGTTGATCGGCTGTTGCCTTAAATCAACAACCATTACAAACTAGTTGAAAGTCTATAAAGCATCAAATTGATGTGAGGAACAGTTGGAGAAAACTGTGAATAAATTGTTCTGTCTCGTTCTATTGTCAAAACGATGAAAAAATGATAATGATATCTAATTTTTACTCATCAATCAAACAGTTGTGATGCTCGTTACGTTGAAATAAAGACAATTTACTATTCTATGACCTACTGCTGTTCAATTCTCATCGATCAATAATCGATGATTAGTAGTATATAAATGGCAATGAAAAATTTTTTTTTTCTTTTTATTATCAATATATTCAATTGAATATAGATTATTAAAATAGAAAACTTGATTTTATAATTTCATTACAATATTAGCTAACAATAACAAAACTAGTTTGACTATCTTCATTTAATATTCATTTCATTGCTTACATAAGAAATCAAATTGAGAAAAGGAAAGAAAGCTATACTATTGTCAATTTCATCATCATTGAATTGAGCAAACATTTGGTTTGTTAGTGTTGTTGTCATTTCATTTGCACACAGTTAATCGAAAAAGTCAAGAGCATTTTTTGGAACAAAGATTGTTCTTCTCTTTTCCAAGTGTCTATAGACGTAATGAATGAATAAATTCTTAATCATAACACCTTCATTATGATTGGTGATCAACACACATCAATATGTTGTTATTTTTAGATTTATATTAAGAAAGAAGAAGAAAAGATTTACTTGTTTTTTTTCATCTATGCTATTTGTCACACTCGATAGATATCAAGATTGTCTTCAAGCTACAAGACTTTTGATTCATTTCTTGTTTTCTATGTATTAAAGCGACACATAAACATAGAATAAGAAAGAAAATTGATCTCTTCTACATATGATTTGGCGGCTGCATATTTTCACATAGATCACGAGCATAGAAGATATATACGTAATCATCATCATGTAAGACATATACGTATACCGGATGTGCACTCAATCAAAAAACACTCGAAATTGGGCGTGGATATCTGTCAGTCAATTGATTTGACTTAAGATTGTTTCTCTTTAGGCATCATTAGTTCACAGTTTGTTGCTTTCATATATATTCTAATTTAAATTAAAAAAGAAAATAAAAGAATTCTTTTTCTTTTTTTCTTTCGATTTTATTTTCATCTAAAAAATAAAGTTCTATACATACTTTTCTATTCGTAAAATCAATACAATATGTCGGGGCGCATATGTTCAAACGTTCAATTAATAGAAAATTCATTCACTACTAAAAGGATATATGTGATCACCATCATAAGTTTCTTTTCTAGATATGTTTGTATAGACGCTTTATTCCTTTTTTCCTTCATTCTCATAGCAAATATCAAAGGTGGTAGTGTAAGATGCCATTCACAATCTTGCCAAATTAATTGTTTTCTTAACATTAACGATTCTTGACTATGACTACTACTACTACTACCATATGTGGGCGTTGTCGGCTCAATTATCTATCGCTCAATCGGATAAGACGATCAATACTAATGTTTTTCTGCCTACCTGTATATATATGAATTTATAGATGAACATGAATTCAATAGTAGTCTTTCTCAGTTCTTCTTTTGTTTTTTTTTTTTTGTATTATTTTTCTTTTTAAAACAACCATAACTATCACTAACAAAGAATAATATTGATGGTGTGAGTGCCTATGTAGTTCTACAAGAGAGAAAAAAAGGAAAATGCATTGCACTCTCTTATGAGTGCTCGAGAGAAAGGCAAAGAAGAGAGGCTGGGATAACAAAGTTGATGGTTGCTTTTG
The DNA here is from genome assembly GCA_022393335.1 of Macrotrachela quadricornifera. NCBI lineage: Eukaryota > Metazoa > Rotifera > Eurotatoria > Philodinida > Philodinidae > Macrotrachela > Macrotrachela quadricornifera. The sequence goes on from JAJEKB010000932.1 coordinate 89,089, forward strand.
CTGTTGCTGCTATGAGACCTCGTCGTTGTCGTCGACGAATGTGTATTTATGTTACAAATCTGTATAAATATGTGCTTTGATCAAAAAAATCTAACCCATTAGGGTAAAAAGAAAGAGAAGCAAGCAGAAAGAGAAAGTGTGAGAAGCAGAGAGACACAACTAGAACTAAATGAAGTTTTACTATTCTTATGTACAATTGATCAAAATGTTATTTGAGCTTAATTTTGAATACAACATATATTTATATCATGATTAATATTGGTTAAAAATCAACTGATTCTATATTATCAATCAAGTAATCCGTGAGTGAAATTTGCCTCGAATCTATTCGTCTATTATTTGTGGCAATCACTCTTTCAGATAATAATCTTGATGCTTACAAGTGTATTTTTAATATGTATTGATATTTAATAGAAGGGATGTATCATCAATTATGGAATGAGGAAGAGCGGCTCGTGCTTCTTGATTTATTCTTCTTTTCATCCTCTATTTCGTGCCTCAAGGGTTAAATGAACGAAGTGAAACCCTTTGTGTAAATCACCTCAGAAAGTGCCAGATGAACACCTTCTGATGATGACGATGGAAATGTGTTTATACAAATATTATTTCAACTACGTCACTGATCTTAAACGACCGCATGATGAGGATATTCGACACACATATATATGAACACTAATTGTGTCCATTGGGCAAAATCAGAGATTGATGAAGCGGCGCCGGAAGAACGGATTATCTACGTGTGTCAAAGATCACTAATTTTTTTTTGGAATAGGTACGAATAAAGAAAAATTTTAAATTAATTTCTATTGGATAAAATTATTAATTGTTGTATCTTCTCCAGATGACTGTTTAACATCGTATTAAATTTCAAATTGGGATTAGAAGAAAAAAAAACATATGGATCACCATTTCTTCATCATTCCAATTAGTGTAAGACAAGAACAATGATGACTCGTACACAGATTGCATCGTTTCTGCTTTTAATATACATATATATATATATATCTATGCAAGTAAAAAAATTTACTCTGCCCTTCGCTTTTATATACTGATGGATCGAACACAGCAGGAATACCATGCTTGTTTTTTTCCTCTGATTGCTACCAATTCACGTTCCAATGTGTCACAGCAGGAATCTAACATCACCAATATATAATATTGAAAACATATTTTATCATTTAGTGATTATTATAGAACTGTACAATCTAATGGTCAATCAATTGGATGACAAATTTAGTTGATCAATGAGAAAATTTTCCGAATCTATTTTGATGAATTGCAACAATAGCAAAAAGAGATTCTTTACTACCTATCTTTTCGTTACTACCACATGTGTATGTACATTTTAATTGACTTATCAATAAATCATGTAGCAAACGACGAAAGTGCTTGATAAGCTCTCTTCCTTTCACACACATACATATACACACATTTTTTTTCTCGGGCAGAACAGCCGCGACTTGTCAAAAAGCAGCAACAACTTACACACACATTCTTTCTCTCCTGGGCGACGAACGACTAACAATGTGATTTGATTGGTCAAAAATTCTGATTCGTGTAGGACGATATTGAGAGAAAAAGAAAAGAATGTCATCCCAATAACGATTGGCAGTAGAAAAAGTGCAATAGGAGAAACGTAGAGGAAAAGAGTGAGAGAGAAAGAGAGAGAGAAAAAAAAATCGACTCGAGAGCAAACCAACGATCATTGGAGTTGTTATTCTTATTACGACGAAAGAAAAAAATTGCTTGATGAGTAAGCATACGCTAGTAGCAGTCTCTTCGCGCTTCTCATATTATTTTTGATTATCGGGAAGGACTTGTATTTGTTTAACCAAGAAAAAAAATCTTCGTGTGTGTGTGCTTGTCCAAGGCTGTCAAAAAGAGAGAAAGAGAGAGTAATAAAAACAGTCGATCAAATCGTAATTCCTCTGTTTATTATTACGAAAAACATACGATCGTCTACTCCATCATCATCATCATCATCATCATCATCATCATCATCATCATCATCGTCATCAGCCAGCAGCAGCAACCAATTCCTGTGTTACACACCATCTAGCCCCGTATTTGTTTTACTTGGCTCATAGTTGCAATGTTATTATTATTATTTTTGTTTTCTTCTTTGTGTTATTGAAACCACGAGTGATCTCTGTGATACTAACATCATCATTAACATCAACATAAATATTAATTTGTGTTATTTTTAATGTATTAATACTTTATTTCTTCAATCCAATAAATACAAACAAAAGAAATCAAATCAAATCAAACAAATGACAAATCCAAATTCACCACCAATTATTTCATCAACTAATAATAATTCAACAACATCAACAATACCACCAACTAGTTTTCAAAACTATTATGATTCAACTACAGCTGCAGCAGCCGCTGCCGCCGCCGCCGCTGCTGCTGCTTACTATCCACCATTACCTCCATCGTCAGCAACAAATCGATTAGTACAACCATCATCTGCATCTGTACAATCCTATGGTGTTCATCAAACAAATCCTTATACAGGTTATGCTGATGCATATCATTTACTATCACGTCCACCAGCTGCTTATCCTTATACTATGTCATCAGTTAATCCAAAAGAAATGGCAAAACCACCAATGAGTTATATTGCATTAATAACAGCAGCTATTCAAAATAGTCAAGATCAAAAATGTACTCTAAATGGTATTTATCAATATATTATGGATCAATATCCAGTAAGTTTATTTTATTTTTATCTAAAAAAAAATTTTTTTTTTTCGTTTATTTTATTTTAGTATTATCGAGAAAATAAACAAGGTTGGCAAAATTCCATTCGACATAATTTATCATTAAACGATTGTTTTGTCAAAGTTTCACGAGATGATAAACGACCAGGTTTATTTTATATTTTATAATAGAAGACAAAAGATTCTATATTATACATTTTTTCTTTTTTTTTTTAAATAGGCAAAGGATCCTATTGGATGCTTCATCCTGATTCACATAATATGTTTGATAATGGTTCATTTTTACGACGACGTCGTCGTTTTAAACAAGAAATAGCAAATAATCTTCATCGAAATCAACACTCTGGAGGAGGACGACAACGAGGTCAATTACATCAACGAAATTCGCCCAATTTAATTAGTCCAACATCAACAACAAATAATCCTCTTGATTCAAGACCTAATGGTACAAAATCTAGTCGTTCTCGACATCAAGAATCAAATTCAGTTAGTAAAGAATCAATTACTGATGATAGAGATTGTTCAGAATCACCAAGAAAAGTATGATAATCATTTTTTTTAATCTTTTTTTTTTTCTATTATAAAAATTTAGAAACATGCCGGTGGATATGCAACTCCTAAAATGGAACCGGTGGAAGCTAGTGAATCAGGTGATCATTTAACAACTTATGGTTTACCATCATCATCAAAAACCCCACCAATGACAAATTCATTATCAACAACAATACCAAATTTTAATTTTATTGATCCAATGACAATGGCAGCTGTTATCTATGAACAAACTGGTGGTACATCATCAACAACATCAAATTCATCCAATTCTTCATCAACATCATCAGCTAATTTTCGTTGTACAGATTCAATAACCACACCAAGTTCCGTTTCATTGGCTGCTGCTTATGCAGCTGCATCATCAAATTATTCATCATCATCATCATTAAATGGAAATAATAAAACCAATCATCTTCATTCACATCACCATATTCAAAATGGAAATAATAATCATCATCTTAATGGACAACATCTTTATTCACCTAATAATGATTATGGTTCTTCGTCTGTGACAACATCAAATGGATATTGGCCTTATTCAACTCAATCATATTTTCCTAGTACAGCAAGACAGTATATGGTCACTCAACCACCTTCATCATGTCCAATAACACCAACAGGAGTGTCTGACACATCTTCATCACCATCCCAGCAAGATTTATCTTATCATACACATGGATCATATCCAAATATGCAAAAAATGGTTGGAAATTATCCGGCTAGTTATGAATTTTATCAACAACATAATACCAAATACTGTTGAATATTTGTTTTTTTTTCGTTTTTTTTTCGAATGTAGATAGTGTTTGTGCGTGTGTGTGTGTGTGTGTTTATTATGATCTCACTGGTATTTTTCATCCTTTATTTTCAAAATGCGCTCCAATTTCTTGCTTTGTGATTATTGTGTTTGTGCACGCGCGCGTGTATGTGTGTATATGAATCAATGAGCGAAGACATAGGCATTTTCAAACTTGGTTCAAATATCTTCTTTTTTTTTCTTTTTCTTTTTCTTTTTTCTATACACTAAAACTTGTCTTTAACAAAATGATCAATGTTGTAAATCATGACAAAAATAACTAAATAATTCTTTATATTAGATTATATATTTGTAAAAATTAAGATTAGAAATGCATATGTGAAAAATTCTAAATCGCATAAAAATAAAATGTTTATAAATGACAATATTTCATTGAAAATATTTTTTTGAAAATGCAGAAATTTGACATGATACTATATCTGACACTAAGAAATTGATTCTATTAGAAATAAGATCGATAATATAAATAAATATTTGGTGAAGTAAATAGTTTGTTGACTGTTATCAATCTTTACATTATCATCTGTCTGTTGGAGATCGACTGACATGAAGATAGCAAATGAATTTATCTAGGTGCTTTAAAACTAATAGCACTTAGATATATTTAAATACATATCAGATATCGCAGAAAAAAAAACATCAGTTCTATATAATTCTTTTAACAAAAAAATAATTGTTATATTGAATAAAAGTTTTCAACGATCAGTTTTAAAATTATTAATTTATAAAAATTATAAAAGATTTGATTAATATGAAGACTATTAAATATTTCATAGACTCTTCTATTCATGAATTACCTTTTTAATTAGATATCAACTAGCATTGCTACAAATATTCGTTGTGAAACCATTAGAAAGCAAAGTCTTCACAATGATGAAGAATAAAACTAATGAATTATAAATAAGACTATCGTAATTGTTTTTTTTTCACATTTTTGTTTTTGTTAGATTTTTATTTTATGAATAGATTCTTATAATTAATCGAATCTTTTTGGAATGTAAAGTATGATTTCTTAATACTATTTACAAGTATAGTTGTCCTATAATTTATGTTGCACTTTGAGGTACAATAAAGGTAGATGCAAACAAAAGATAGAATGAATAAATACAAAAAACTCAATTTATTTAGTGATGATGACCATTTTTTTATATGATGAAATGCTTTTAAATGAAATCAAAGATTGAATTGCTACTAAACTTTTTCGAAAATTGTTATTAGTAAAATTTCTTTGATATGTTATTTTCTTAATTATATACTAGAGAAGTATCGAAATTTGGATATGTTGAATAGATAAAAACAAAGGTTAAAACATATAATAATATATTATTTCATTTGATATTAGAGTAGTTTTAAACAATGACGCTATTTCATAACTATATTATCTGAAAAATATAAGTATAATAATATAATTTATTTTGATTTCAATTCAAAAATTCTGAAATAAGTGTTTATCGTATTCGATCAACATTATGTATACATATTACTTAGGAGTAACCAAAAGTTTTGGCAATATTAAATAAAAATATAAAGGTACGATTTTTTTAATTTTATTTGATGAAATGTTTAGGATAGTTATCATTATTATTTATACCAAGTATAATCCTTTTTAACAATCTGTTGAAAGCTTTTTTTTTAAATATTTTTTGAAAAAACTTTTAGGTACCTTGTAAACTGCTTGAGCTAATCATGTTTTGTTTATTTAATCAGTTAAATTATGTTTGATAGAATTATCAAACAATGCTGTATGTTTTCAACTTGATGTTTGTGTTTGTTTCCATACTACATTAACAGAAGGCTTTAGATAATTTTTAACATAATACTTATGATTTACAATCTTGCCTTTATCTACTTTGAGAATTATATGTTTTCAAGAATATCCGAAACATAGTTTTTATTCAATTCTATCTCTATGAACAATAGTCTCAATGAACCAGATAGCATGAGATGATTTATAATTAATCAATTTGAAATAAATCCATCTTTTAATAAATTGTTAGAAAGGATTGAACTTGATATTATAATTATAATAATGACAACTATCCTAAACATATCATCGAATAAAATTAAATATATCTACTTATCTTAATATTTTTATTTAATATTGTCAAAACTTTTGATTATCCATAAGTATAAGAAGATATCTAATTTTTATAATAACTGAATATTACTTGTTCAACAGTCATTATCATCACTATTTTCAATCGAGAATTTGTTATTATTCTTTTTTGATAAGATGCTTTTATTCTCATTTTATTTATGTACTCTTAGAATTATTGTGCTATAGCAAGTATAAAATAAGAAATCTTTCTCATAAAATTTTTCAGTTAGAATAAATTAAAAGCTTATATAAATCTTTTTTTATTAATTTTAGTTTTCAATAGTATCAACGATTTTTTGTCAATTGAACTATATAAATAAATAAAAACAGTATGTTTCATACATTGATTAATCAGCACGCAAATAAAATAAAAAACATTGTCATATATTATTGATACGATTGTGTAATATGTAGACGCTTTTAATAGAAAATGGATCATTCCTGTCATTATTTAGTACAAAAGGAACAACATATTCTCATTGTATTATGTACATTGTTAATAATTAAAAACTACCTGCAATATACAACAAATTAGTAAAATAAATTTTTTACTCTTGTTGATTTCCTTCGATTTGAACACATTAATAGCAAATTGAAGCTCACCAGATCGGTCATTCAACAATTCGACATTATTGTTGATCTATGATATGACTGCGTATATGTACATTTTTTCTTCTACGTTTATATGACAAAAAAAGACAAAAATCAATGAAGCATATCGTTCGTTATCGACGTTGTAACGCATCCTTCTCTCACGGACAATTTTTTCTTCTCCTCTTCATTGTAATAATGATCAATCGTTGTCATGTGACTACATGTATATTTTGTTCTTAAGTTATCAACCGTTTCAATAACAATATTAGAATGAACAGGTCAGTTGAAAAATCAAACTTTTTTTAACAAAATAAAATTTTTAGTAATAAAATATATAAACATATATGGTTTTTATATCGATATCCTTCTTCAAGATAGTTTATCAATTTCAAAGAAGAAGTGTATGTACACGTTCTTGTCTGTCGTTAATGTGAATAAATTCATATAACAAACAGCTGTCGCACATTGCTCTATAAAATCTACTCTGAACAAAGGAGAATATCATAAGAAGAAATTAACAAAAAAAAAAAAAGAAAGAAATCGAAACGAACACGAGAGTATCATTGCAGTTCGGTTGATTGCGCAAAAAATGACCAGACAGTGAAAGAGTTAAAAAAAAAAGTTGAACACTAACGATGGACCAACGGTAACAGATGGTCCTTTTTTTCATAAGAGAAAGAAATCAAGAGGAAAAAAAATACTTTTCTTTTTTTTCATTTAACTATCAATCAAGTTCGATTGTCGTTCTAGGATTCAAATGTAAAATATAACAAAAGAATCGAAAGAAAAAAGAAAAAAAAGCAGATCGCCATCATTTATTCGTATTCATCGATTTATTTTTTATATCGTGTCACAGTTGTGTGTGTATATTGGTCTTTCTTTTCTATCGATTTATACTTATTCTGTATTGCTTGACACCATTTGTTATTCTCTCGACTTTTTTTTCAATTTTTTAATAATATTGTGTCTCTTCTTCCCACTATTATATCTCTTATTTCTTGTTTGCCTTCGAAACTCACTATTACGACGTTATTAAACCTGAATTGTAAACGGGTTCGCACGCATTCGCCGACCACGTTGCTGTTTGGAATGACGTCGTCATCGTCTTCACCGCCGTCGACAACAACAGCCGTGGTACCAATAGCGAATGTCGAAATAAATAAAGATAATAGAAAACAATATCTATGTTTATTTTCTGTTATTACTGCTGGATTATTAGATGGAGATATGGGTTCTGATGAACAGGAAATAATTGAAATGATCAATCTTATTATTGATGTGGATCAAAAAAAGGTATATTCTCGAAAATTTTCTTTTTTTTTAAATAGAATTATTAAAATTTAATATTATTTTTCATAGATGGTGGCTTTACATCGTCAATATATACAACCATTATTTATAGAAAAATTAAATGATGAATGCAAAGAAATAAATGGTATTGATGAAACACTATTATTTTCATCAAAACTTGATCTTGATGAAGCATTAAGAAAAGTAAATTTTTTTAAAAATAATCTATTAATTTATTTCGATTATTAAAATTCTTTTTTCTTCGTATATCTTAGTTTGATACATTTTTACGTGATCGTTATTTACATCCAGATTTTAATGTTAACTTAACATTAGTTTGTGAGAATTGTCTTCATTTACGTCAATGTCTTCATCCTGAAAGTGTTAAAAAATCAACAATACCATTACCAAATTATTACTGGTCTTATTTTGATTTGAGATATGAATTTGAACATATGTATAAAACAAATGAATGTCATAATTTAAATGATATGCTTGAAAGTAATTATTTGATTAGTTTTTTTTCTTTATAATCATTTGTAAAAAAAAAAATAAAACATAAACCTTGATGATAGGTTTTTAAAAGAATCAAAGCTTATATTCAACAAATTATGAAATATGATATTAATTCTATTCTAATACTTCTACATTATTTTTTTTTCTTTTTTTTTCGTTTTAAGAATTATCAATTTCTCCAATAAATGAAACTGATTATTGTATGCGACATATTAAAAATATGGAATTAATTGTTTATCGAATGTTGAATGATGGTAAATTTTTTCAAATATAATATATTTTATTATTTAATATGTTGAATTATTATTCATAGGTCATCATTTTGAAAAACCTGAATATATAATGGCTAATTTACAACAAGGCATATGGTAGAATATACATTTTCAATTTTGATATGTATATATATGTATCAATTTTTTTTTCTTCTAAAATTTAGTTCATTAGAAGAAAATATTGAAGAAAGTACAGTCATTCGAGCTCGAGGTTTACCATGGCAATGTACTGATCAAGATGTAGCTAAATTCTTTCGTGGTCTTGATATTGAAAAGTAAGTTATATTAATTATTAAAAAGTAACGATAATTAAAGTTTAAATATCTTTTAAAATCTTTGAATATTTCAAGAGTATAGTCTGTATATATACTATTTTATTTAATAAAGAATATTAAATTGAATAGTTCACAAATTAAGAAATATTTCTTTTGATTAATAGTATTTTTAATTAAATTTAAATTTATTGACGAAAATAATCTTATAAAACACAATAAATTCATTCTTGATTATTGTAAAAGACACCTATCGATTGAATGCACAATAAAAGAATATTTATTTAATGAAGATTCTATTATTTGTTGTTTGTAAAAAAAAGTAAAATCCGTATATTTTAGATACAGATCAGTGACATTAAATAAATATATTATTATATAATACAGTTTATATAGAAGACAAAAAAAAGTATTTTACTAATCAGTGAATAAAAATATATCAAGGTATATTAAGACATATTCACCCTTTTTTTTTAAATTATCACAAAGAAATAAAATTTTTTATTTAATTATTCAAGATGTAATTAGATTGTCATTCTTGTCTCTATTTTAATAAGAATTCATCTGCAGGTGTAAAACTTTTTTTTCTATATGTTATACAAATTGATATTTGTTAGTAGTCTTCGCTATCATATATAAATTAAATTAATTGAAATGTATGAATATTTTGAAAATATCAAATATGAACTTCTACCCGATAATATAGTGAAATCTTCTATAAATTTACTCATTGTTTTATTAGTGTATTGATTTAACATTTATATATGTATACAAAAGTTTTTCGTTATTATAAATATAATTAATAAACAAGATTGATATTTTTAAATCTTATACATTAAAAAATAAAAGTTTGATTATTATTATTATTATTATAGGGGTGGTGTTGCTTTATGTTTGAGTAGTCAAGGTCGCCGTAATGGTGAAGCATTAGTTCGTTTTGCAACAGCTGAACAACGAGAATTAGCTCTTCGTCGTCATAAACATCATATTGGACAACGTTATATTGAAGTATATAAAGCATCAGGACGTGATTTTCTCAATGTTGCTGGAGGTAAATAGTTTTTTTTTCTTAAATTTATTCTTTCTTTATAAATTTATTTAACTATCGTTAAAATATTCGAATTCTTTTATTAAAATATGTGAAATTTATTTCTCAGGTATTGTTACCATTTTGAAATGCTTTTAGTCAAGTAGTTCACACGTATGCACACACGCATACATATATATAATAATGAAAGAATAAAATGACTAAAAGAAAAAAAAAAAGAGCTTCCTCTTATCAAAGCAAATATTATTTATTTGTTGTTGTTGCTTTAAACTACTGATCATCTGATATGTCACTTTACAGCATATATACAAGAAGAGAAAGATTTATTCTTTATTTGACGGCCAATACATACACACACACACACACACACACACTCTCTCTCTCTCGCTTTTTCTACTTCGAGCTTCTGGGCGGTCGAATTTACTCTATTTGATAAAAGGTCGTCGATCATTAGCGAATGACAACATTTCGATCTTGGTAGGTTATGCAAATAAGAAAGAAAATGAGAAAAGAAAAGAGAGCGACAGGGACAAAATTGGACGAACATCTTTATTTATTTGAGGATTTGAAAGATTCACTTGTGAATAATACCTACTAGCCTAAAGAGAAAAAAAAAGAAATAGACAAAGAAAAGTAAAAGAAAGAAAATGAAGCAAACAAAAATGAACGACTGTAAACCACATCATTATCAAATTGCGTTCAGTTCGTGCCTATGTCTATATGTCCGATGTCTCGACAAACAGCAATACATATCAGACATCGACATTGATGAGTTTTTTTTGTCAAAGAAAAATATTGAAAGAAATCTAAAGACTAGGCTAATCTCTTTTATGTTGTTGTCGATCATCGTATCTATATCGAAGGTAAATAATTAAAAAATCTCGTCAATATGTATATGGTCTTTTGTCATCAACATTATCATCATCATCGTTGTAGTATCATCATCAAAACTAGAAGAGTAAGAAAAAGCAAGATTGAAAGGACAACAATGAATTGGGGTCGTTTTCTTGTTCTTCTTTTTCCTTTGTTGAAAAGAAGAGAAGAAGAAGAAGAAGAGAGAGAGAAAGAGAGAGAGAGAATGCACACTTGTCAGTCGTCATGTGTGTGTGTTCAAGCTACTAATATGTCTGTCAACGAACGACAACAACGAAAATTTATCGTTCTTACTACTGATGTTGATGCTTGTCAGACGTGTTAAATACTTTACTACTTACTTCGATCTGATGTTCTTTCTTCATCACTCATTCTCTTTTTCTCTCTAATCGAAAGTGGTGGTAAATAATTGACGCCGGTAAGGTGTCCCTCTCGTTTTCTTTCTCTTAAACGTTGTGCACAAAAAAAAAAGAAGAAAAGAAATCACGTCACATATAAACACGCGCAACAAATTCTCTAAGGTTTTACTTTGCTCACATATACAATCATACACAAACACTGCACTGTTCAATGTGAAAACTTTCATATATATATATATTTATATATATACCAATGGGCAATACAAAAGGAGTGTCCTACAATGGAAATTTATATTATCATTATTTGAATTATTTAAAAAGTTCGTATTTAAATTTGTAAATATATTTATTCTGTCTCTTTTTTCACTATTCAAGTCTTTCTATTAGTTCTAGTCATGTATCTGTTTTCAATTAGAATCGTGTTGGTGCAGCTATAAGACAGAAGAAAAAAGGGAGAATAAACTTAAAAGTATTAAGTACTGTTCTTATTGTCATTCATTCAATTTCATTTCATTTCGTTTCATTTCGTTTTTTTTCTCTCTTAATACTATCTATATCTTTAAATCCCTACTTCTTAGAAAGGGAAGAAGATAAAATTGAAGAATCATTTCATAGACAGACAATTCCATTAATAGAATATTTTGATTCAAAGTATATATCATTGATTTGTCAGTTATATATTAGAAAATAATACAATTCTATGCAGAAATTTGGTGAGCATATATAAGAATGCCGTTATTTTTTCTTGTTTTTCACGCAACATTTATTTTTAACTTCTTTGATTATTTATTTTAGGATCAAATTCTGAAGCTCAAGCGTTTTTACAACGTGATGGTCAAGTTATTATTCGTATGCGTGGTTTACCATTTGATGCCACTGCAAAAGATGTGGTGAGTATATATATATATATAATGCATGTAAAGCTAAATATGCTTGAGTGATGTAGTATATAAAATATTGTTTAAAATAAATGACGGTTTGTTGTGTTTAAATTTTCTAACCATTAGAATAATTTGTTTATATATGCGTGCGATTGTTGAAGTTTACAATGCGTATATTTCTATTGCAGATAAATCGAGTCAATCATGAAATAGAAAACACAGGTATTGCAGAACAAAAAAAAATAATAATAAAGTGTTCTATTGTAAAATATATGCACGCGGGGAAATCTTACCATCATTCATTGTTCTTTCTCGTTTTTTTTTCTCAATCTCTTGCGGGTCGCGGGAAGGTTATAGTAAAATGATACTACTGAATTTTCTTATATCGCGTATGTTTGTGTGTATGTGTGAAGGGGAAATAGCAGCTGCAAAATACCAAACATTGGGAGCACGATAAACTGAAAAAAAAATGGGATTTAATTGTTCTATGGGATAAGGAACAGATTTGCGTGACTTATTCTACAGAGGGGAAAAGGGAGCATTTATGGGCGGAATGTATTTTTCTGTGCGTATGTGAGGTGCTTTAATAAACAACACAACAACTTGGGATTTGGTTGGTTGTTGGTGACATAAATGTGTGTGTGTGTGTGTTTGCAATTTAATAATAAATAAGAAACTATATTTAACGCCATATGAAACGCCTTTGGGAAAAGTGACATTGTTTGTTTTCATTCTAGGAAAGAATATATAATAGTAGTTAAAGAAGAAAAAAATATATTATATTATGGGTTCCATTAATATTGTAGTATTTGGTCCGGTTTCATTTACTTCTGGTATATATTTGTTCCTATCAATGAAAATTTATTGTAACAAAATTGTTTGGAAAAAAAAGATGAACTATTTCAATGGAATTTATTTTTATAAATTGAAAATAAAATGGGTCATCTTCTTGAAAAGAAAACATAAATTTTATTTTGCACGATTTATATGTAGATATGATAAAATAGTTGTCAGGGACAAAACAAAAAAAAAAATTTTTTTTTTCTTTGCCTTTGACATTGGGTGCACCAAAATTCGTTCTAATCTTCTTTAGTTTTTAATCAAAATCTATTCTATTTTTTTTTCTTTGGTGATATTATATAGATCGAATTTTTTACTCGTGGTGATATACCAACATATATAGTTGATGGTGAAGAAGGTGTTTTATTCGTTCATTATCCTGATGGACGAAGTACAGGTGATGCTTTTGTTATGGTTAAAACAGAAAATGAAGCAACACAAGCACTTTTTAAACATAAAGAAATTATGGGTACACGATATATTGAACTTTTTCGTAGTACAACAGCAGAAGTACAACAAGTTAGTTAAATTATTTTTTTTTTCGAATAACGAAATTATTTATATATTCTTAAAGGTATTTCGTCGAAGTCAAGATCCGAAAAATTTTCAAACATCTTTAAAAGATATTCCATTTGCACCATTACCAATATTACCACCAGAAATGTTATCAGGTGGAAATAAAAAAGATTGTATTCGTGTTCGAAATTTACCTGTTGAATGTGGTATTGAACAAATACTTGAATTTCTTGGAGTTCATTCACAACATATTGTACGAAAATTTTTATATTATTTTTGTATAGAAAATATTAATTTTTTTTATTTATTTTAGGTAGCACAAGGTGTTCATATGGTATACAATGCACATGTATGTTTTTTATAATAAATGTATAAAAGAAAAATATGTTAAATAAACTTTTTCTCATTCATAAAGGGTCAACCATCAGGTGAAGCATTCATACAAATGGATTCAGAAGCAGCTTCATTTAATGCAGCAGCACATAAAAATAATAAATATATGTTTTTTAATGGTAAAAAAAGATATATTGAAGTACTTCAATGTTCAGGAGAAGATATGAATCATATTTTACTTGGTCTTGTACCATCAAATTTAATTCCACCAAATATTCAACGTCAACCAATGTATTCTCCTCATCGAGGTCAGTTATTATAATAAAAATGTCTATGGTTACATATACTTTTGATTTTTGTTTATATCAATATTGTTTTTTAGCTGCACCACTTGTACCAATTTCTACGCTTCCACCACAAATGCTTCCACCATCAATGTCTATTTCACTTGGTGCTCCATCTCAATCAACGCCTGTATCCAATGGTTCTCTTCCACCACCTCAACCATCTGTATCATCTGCATCAGCAGTTAGTGCTCCAATAACAACAACTGCTATGAATGGACTTCATCCAAATGCAACTTATTATCCTATGCAAGTTTTCTATTATCCTACACCACCTATCTCTCCATCAATTTACTTACAAACTGGACATATGCATCCAGGACCTGTTACACTGGTACTACGAGGTAACTTTTAATTATTATATCGATTATTCTCAATAGCGATTATTTATATTATAGGAGACAATGCACCATACTAATAAATATATATATACATATATATAATAAAACCAATTCACCAAGTCGTCTTTCGTCTCAATTGTTTTCCACAGACAATGCAGTGAATAATTTTGTTTTCTATTTGTCTATGCAACTTGAAATGTAATTTGCTTTAAGAAAAAAAAAATGTAAACTTTTCTTTTTTTAAATCAGCAGTGATCGATCTGTTGTTCTGTTGCTCTTTGTTCTCTACTCACATCTTTATTATTATTATGCATCTTCCATTGTACTCTCATTTTTTGTTGTTGTTCCATTTTGCATTCTTTAAATTATTAACAATAATATTTCATTTTTCGATTTTTTTTTCTCTTCTTACAAATATTATTACTTTCTTTATTTTACAATGATCTTAATTGAATTCAGAGAAAATATAAAGTAATACATTTGTAAAAAGTATTTTTGACTATATCTAATCGAAAAGTAATTTTCTCATTTAGAACATTGCATGACTTATTTCTTCAATATTTTTGAGGATAAGATTAGGAAATCATTCGGAAAACAGATGAATACAGTCAAATTGGTATGACATCTTGTTTAATCTGTATCAAACAATCATCTACTAACTTATGATTCTTTTTTTGATCAGTAAGAATCATTTCTTTCAAAGAATATGGTGGATATTTATCATATGTAAATAGGATAGAAAGATCATTCAAATGGATGCTTGACAATTTTGCTAGATTTTATAGCGATGCATTATGTAATATCTCTTACTTTTGGATGAGTGTTAAAATTCGATTGAATTAACTTCAATAGAATAATGAAACATAAGACAATTTCAAAAAAGAATATTTATAAATCAATGCTTGAATTCAAAAGAAATCGGTTCAATTTTATTTTCTAACAGAACGAGAAGAGATACGTTCATATTGCTGATGAAAGTATAATCAATGTTGAATTGACCTTTAATAATTATTAGTATGATACTTGCGTTATACAACAATCATTCTTCAGCATTTTTAACTGAAATTTAGAATCGTTTTTTCATCAAAATAGTCATATTTTAATATATACAATAAAATCAGCTGTTGTTTTGAATTAAATTAAAGTGTTATCTCATACATATTATTACTAAATGTAGGCAAATGAATACCTCTCATAATTTAGAACATAAAAATAAAACAATAAGAAAGCGATAGATATTGAGATTCTTCAAATCTTAACTATGCACTGACAAATATTGTTCTATATCCATTTGGACTAAGATATAAAAATATTTTCAATATCAGATTGAGAAATAGATCGGAATAGACATGACTAACAATTATTATAAACTATAAATTTAAGTTGTCAGACGTTGGAATTTCAACATTCCTCTTTATCATATAGACGCGATGATCAATAAATTTTCTTTTTCGAAATAGATTAACCTTGACAGATCGAATTGATTGAAGATACGATGTTTTCCGATATGTTTAACTATAGAAAGATTTCCCTAGAATTGCTAATAGTAGAATCAGTACACTCCTTTTTTACTAAAGGTTTTAAGATGTTGTAAGTATCGTAAGAGTTACATGTAAATAAATTTTCACATCGAAGTATCGGCATTCAATATATCAGTATATATACTTAGCTACTACTAGGAATTTCAATAAAACGCATATAATCGCAGAAGAAAGACTTGAACATTAATATCCCTGTTGGTTTAAACTAACTTCATCAGAGTACATGAATGAAGAAAGTAGCATGTCGAAAATCTTAGATAATTGGACTAGTTCTCTTGTGAATCGTCGTACTCTGATACTCTTTAATAAGTTCTGTCCGAATTTAATACTCATCTAGTGAAAATAATGATTCGACATATTTATATACTTAGAAGTCAAAATACAGTTAAAACATTCATAGAATTCTATACTGAAGTACGTGAGTTTTAAAATATTATGATAATTATATATGAGTAAAAAGTAAGTTACTTTAAGAGAAGGTCCGCAAGAAGATCATCCATGTCGACTCTAAAAAAATTTTACATTTTGATTTTGGTTACTCCATCCGAAAGAGCATAAAAAGCTATTATGAAACCCACACATTAGTCCATTTTGCCTTGCCTATGAAAATTGACGAGAGTTACAATTCTTTAAGTTTGTTTGGATCAGGAACCAAAACTCCACTTTTTCAATGCTCATCGTATTTCGTAACTTTCACCTCTATCGATTGATAGTTTGAATTTCAAAAAATCTCAAATGATAGAGAATTTTATTCTTTACAAAAGAAGCATATTCTATTACTTTTTAAATATCATTTTTCAGGACAAACGGATTTAATATAAAAATAAGCAAGAAATGTCGGTCATCAAATTTCAACATGGTAAACGAAAGTATTATTAAAGTAAGATATTTCAGGTTGAATTTTTAATATGTTATAGTCCCGATGACGGCGCATCTTTTGGTATACTTTCTTTTGAAAAATTTTATCTTGAGGTTATAAAAGATTTTTTTCTATAGAATATCAAATATGATGTTATTTGATATCCTATATGCGATTTTGACTTATATTTAAGTAGATTTTGATTGGGAAGGTTATTATTTGAGTCAAAAATAAGAATATATTTGGAATCAGTGTCAAAAAATGCATGAATCTATGTGTGTTTCAAGTCTTGCTGTTAATTTGTTTTTCGTCAAAAAAGTCGCTGGAGTACCCCTCAAGATCAGTCGAAAATTGAATTTCTTCAAAACTTCGTTGAGGCAGTATAAAACAATTTCAAAGCTTGTGGAATATTATTAACAAACCAAATAGCACAGATAGAAGCAATAAAAAACAGGATTTGACAGAAAATAAATTTTCAACTGATCCCTGAGTGGTATTCAGCGATTTTTTCGACAGAAACAAAAGGTTAATAGCAAGACTTGAGACACACTTAGGCTAATGGATTTTTTTCACGATGATTCCAAATATATTCTTATTTTCATATTTTATATTTTGTAGAAAAAAATTTCTTTATAACCTCGAAGGATAAAATTTTTCAAAAGAAAGTATACCAAAAGATGCGCCGTCATCAGAACTATAACATAATAAAAATTCAACATGGAATATCTTACTTTAGCAATATTTTCGTTTACCATGCTGAAATTTGATGATCGAAATTTCTTGCTTATTTTTATATTAAATCCGTTTGTCCTGAAAAATGATATTTAAAAAGTAATAGAATATGCTTCTTTTGTAAAGAATAAAATTCTCTATCATTTGAGATTTTTTGAAATTCAAACTATCAATCGATAGAGGTGAAAGTTACGAAATACGATGAGCATTGAAAAAGTGGAGTTTTGGTTCCTGATCCAAACAAACTTAAAGAATTATAACTCTCGTCAATTTTCATAGGCAAGGCAGAATGGACTAATATGTGGGTTTTATAATAGCTTTTTATGTTCTTTCGTGGCAGATCCCTACCTTAAAGCCTACCGAAAGACTTTGTGATGCTATAAATCCTTATTTTTAAGATCTATATTTTTTGTTAGATATCGTCGTAAAAAATAAATATCTTCATAAAAATAGGACATGCTGGTATTTGGCAAATGTAAAACAGAGCATCATCAGATCGTTTGAATCACGTAATGCAAAAATAACAAGCTTGTTTCTTTTTTAAAAAATTAGCATAAACATATATACTGCTGATCTTTGAAATTCTAGTTATTCAATAATCATTGTAGATATTCCTTAAATATCTTTTAAATTGTAAAAGTTATTTTACAAGTTTACTATTTAGTTTCAATAGAAAGATTTTCAATTAAACGATTAAAAGGAAAATATAATATCAGCTTGGTAAAGAATATAGTAGAGCATATATGAGATAGATGGCGCTATAAAGTAGTTTTATCGTATCAATTTGACATGTTAAAATTAACAACCAATCGATATATTATAAGCTATCTATTTTTTTCGCTTTTTCTTCGACTCACATGAAAGAATAAATACAAAAATACAAACATACATTCACAACGTAAACTATATTAAAGTGAAAATATGAATGAGAAGTCAAACCTATCTACACCTAAAGCAAATCGAGAAGGAAGACCATTACGTAAACGTGGTGTATCTTTTAATGTTTTACCACTTCGTGATGAATTAACATCGCCTCCTCCATCTCCAGCACCTATTCTTATGGATTATGCATCAATTCGTGAACGTAAACAACTTAATTTAAGTGATTTTCTTCATTCAGATAATCCAGTTACATTTATACTGTTTACAGTTTGGCATGCTGTATGTTTATTTGGTCAACTCTTTATATTACCATTTATCATTATTAAACATCTATATTTTTTAATGTTACAAGTCTATGGTGTACGACGTCCAACAACATCAACTACAACAAGTGATCTTTTTTCAATCTCATCTTCGCAAACACAAATATCACAACAAAGACCTATTGTTTGGATATTAACATTGATTGATTATATTATTATTCAATTAAGTAGATTACCTGATACTATAATGCAAATAATTAATTCAATACGTAAACATATCGATGGAACTGTTTTGAAATCATTCAATCTTATTGATACATGTACTAGTCATCAAATAACACGAACATATTCTATGTTTAAAAATATATTTTTTGAAAAAAATAATGATTTAAAATCGACAGCAAAAAGATAACTTTCATCTATTTTTATATGATATTGCTTAATTAAAACTAAAATAAAGAACAGTTTTTTCGTTCTTTTTCTTTCGATTCGTTGTCTTTTTGTATAAAAATAAACTTTGGTTTATTTTTTTTCTCAAATTGTCTGTGTTAAAGTTTTGTAGTGACTATTAGGACCAATAAATAACTGTGCTGAACTCCATTCATTCATTAAATGATCAAGTTCTAAAGCACCATCAAAACTTATATTAGTTTTTTCACGAATTTTATGTTGAAAATTGCCTTGTGAACCAAGATAAATTGGTAGTAAAGAAATTAATGTTAAATAATCATTTTCTATTAATTTTTTTTGATCACTTGTTGATAAACCTTTAACTGATGTAATTGGTTTGCAACATAAATGATTTTTATGAACATTATCTTTAGTTATTTCATCTCTATAATGTTAATTAATATAATGAATAAAATTCGTAAGAATTTCTATATGCTTACGAATTTTGCATTTGTGGTATTGAATGAAATATATTCGGATTTGGAAAAGGACTACGGCCATAGGTCATTTTATTGACATTTGTCTTTGATCTCGTAACTGATAAGGATGCTGTTGATTTCTTACGTTTTAGTGTTGAGACTATTTTTCTATTTGATAACGATGTTTTTGATAATGTTTTTCGTTTTGAAACACGCCTTTGTTTATTTGCTTTTTTTCTTTTTGATGAATTACTAGATAAACCATTTGATGTGCCTCGTATGCGATTAGAATGAGTTTTCTTTTTAGAAGTAGCTACAATTAAAATATAGAATAGGAAAAATATTAAATACTGAATTTAAACGTTTAACTAAATATGTAGTGAATAGAGATATTAAAATGATTGAAATTTTAGTAATAGGTAAGATTTAATTGATATGATAATGTTAGAAAAAAAAACTATATATAGATTATAAATTATCGTACCAGTAGTTTGCTTTGTTTTACCTAATGAGGTAAGATCATTTATAATATTTTGAGATGTTTGTTGAGTAGTTTGACTTATATGGTTTGTTGCATTAATATTTTGCTGTTCTATTTTAAATGATGATACTGTTGGCTGTAATGTATCATTTTCATCTTCTTCATTATTATCATAAGAATTATCCTGTGAAGTAAGTCGATCAAAATCATATGAAGAATGTTGACTATCATATCCATCTAATGATGATAGATTTTTATTAGCTTGCATAGTATTTGAAGAATCAACAGAAAAATGATTTGTACTATTTCTACGATTGATAACATTGGTCTTTGTACGTTTATGTGTCACAGATCGTGCTGTAATTGTTGGCATTTTTCTTTTATTATTTTGTTTAAATCGTTGAATAATTGATTTTCGAAATATTTGAAAATGATTAGGATGTGAAGAATTTGTTTGTTGACTTTGACGTGAAGTTGAATTATTTCGATGTTGATTCTTCATAGTTGATCTAGCTTTTGATTTGTTATTTCGATACCAAAATGCATTTGATGATTTGGACAATAGTGATGCTTGATGATGTTTCATCATTCCTATTGGATTATGAACACAAAAACATGGTAAGAGACCATATCTTTTAGATAAAAATGATGTAACAGCGATAAGAGTATGATTTGAAATAGGATTTTTTAATTTTTGTTGTCGTTTTGCATTAATTCGCAAAGCTTTACTAGTCGACAATTTGCGACTATAAGCTTGCGACATATGATAGATAAGTAGACGAATATAAAAAATAAAATTCTCAATCGATTGTTAAAAAAATATTTTTAATATTTGAAATATTTCGGCGCCTTTTACTATCTATGCTCAAAATATAAGGTATTGTTTGTTTTGTTCTTTTATTCAAACATTTACAAATAATATATCTGATTCATAGGAACATAATGCTCCATTTCTAATATTCATATAATCGATGAAATAACATCGATTATAAGAATAAAAATCATAAAGAAAAAACTTCATATGATCAAAATAAATCGGTATATATTTTTAATATAATCAAATAAAAACAAAAGTTTTTACATCACATAACAAGTTGAATAAGTTTTAATAACATTTCTTTTGTTAATTGTTGCATCTGTTCACTACGATATATATCTTGACGATTTTTTTGAATAAATTCAACACATAAATTAACAACATCATGTAAAATTATATTATCTTGTTCATTATCATTTGATGAATTTGAAAATAGACCTGATTCAATATATAATTTTAATACATTTGTTTTATTAATTATTTTCTTTAAACTATTGAATGCTTCATTATAAATTGGACTTAAATAAAATTCATCTGCTTTACGCATTAATTCAAGACATGTTTCATATGTTAATACAGGTTCAATTGTATCTGTATAAATAAAATGAAGTATTTGATAAAATGTTGCATATGAAATATTTTTTATTTTAATTGGTTCTTCAATCGTTGATGGATATTCATCAAATAATTGTTCAAAATAAATACAACGATTACTAAGTATATTACGATATGATGATATTATTTGATTATCATCAAGTTGAAATCTTACATCAGCTAATGATTCATCATGAAGTAATTGTTTTAAATTTGTTATTAATTCTTTATATGATAATGAATTATGAGATGTATGTCCAATTAATTTAATGCAATCAATTTCACACCAATTTCCAGCTGCACTACAATTGAGATCTAGACGAACTTGATTTATTTCTTGAGATGATATTGTTGGACATGGAAGAGAAAATATACGTGCTAAAATAATAATAATAATAATTTGTTTTTCTTTCTATTTTATTTTATTTACAATGAGCTTCGACATGTGGTGTGTCTGTTTCCCAAACAATTTCCCAATTACCATTATCACGTCCTAGATTATATGTAATATATTTAATTAAATATTATCTTATATGAAAATATTTGTAAACATACCACTACGAGCAGATACTCTAACAATAGAACCAGGATTATATGTTTCATATATATCAATTTGTTCGGGATAAACAGCTCGTTCAAATTCTACGATAATAAATTCATCATTTGCTCGATTACCTTGAGCCCATGCACCGGTTATATCTCCTATTTATTTAAATGAAGAGAA